>JAVLUZ010000611.1:157848-287505 GCA_036768485.1 Mermis nigrescens | reverse complement strand
CAAACATTACTAAGAATTGTCTCAAAACGGCGCGAAGCGCCGAAAAATATGACATTTTTCTATTCTAAATACAAATGCTGCGATTTCAAGGATATAAAGGACCCGAGAATTTTTGGAAATTTTACACCTTTTTACACTTTTTGTCTTTCAAAAAATCTCTGTACATGTACAAAGACGGTCTTGAAAAAGTCTATGCACATCGGGAAAAATCTTTGCCGAATACAAAAAAACACTGATGCATATACTTTCGCACAGTATAATTAAAATACGGAAACAAAACATTCTTGCTATTAATTTTGACAGCTGCATTATTTCAGAGAAAACTAATGCCTTAAAAAACCTTAGAACCTGAACAATTAAGTTATATGACGCACCTCATCGTCAGAGCTATCCGAACCACGCCTATGAGCCTTTGCATCCTGTTCAATGACAGGCCCATCGCTCGTAACGTTAAGAATGCCAACTGAAGGTACATTCGATCCGGATTTAGGTCTATTGGACGGTCTGCTATCTTCCTCCACGCTGCTTATCGAACGGGGACGCATAGTGGCCAGCCAATTAAAGCAACTTTCGGCCGATTCAGACTACAGTACACGAGCACAAGTTTTAAAATTAGCAGAGAATCGGACAATCACAGAGTGGCGAGACAAGTTGTGTACGGAGGATGGTTTTAGGTGTCTGTCATGTCAACCATACATGACCCGGTGGGTTTGGAGATTTCACCCCCGCCAGAAAACTTTAAAACCCCAGAATTTGCAATTTTCGGAATATTTCCAAAGAATTTGTATTGAAAGTGCACTTAAGCGTTTTTCGCAATCTGTTTGCGCAGAAATGTCAAATTTTCGGCGCTTCACGCCGTATACTCGTTTTTTGACCACATTTTGTTCAATTTAATCGAATTTTTCGGATATTTCTTCAGAATTTTTGGTTTTGTACTCTAGAAAGATATAACGTCGTTAGGAACCCCGAAAAAAAATATTTTTGACGCGTATCCAGTTTCTGAGCCCAAGATAGGCACTTTAAAATTTCGACCTCTCCCAGAATTCCCATGCTATGCATGTCTGATGTCAGCTGAACAAATAAATTCATTACAGACAATGTCAGCAAAATGCACTAAGCATCGGAACGGCAATAACTGATTTCGTTGCCCGATTTACAGAAAAACTTTTTGCGTATCGGTAGTTGTCTCATTTTAGGTGTACATTACTACACACATATGTATCTATACATAATATGTATACAGTAGGTACATCGGAAATCGCTCCCCAAGTGCTGTATATCTGGAAAAAGTGAGTTAAATTTAAAGGAGACATTCGACCGTGAGAAAAGAGAAACTCAGAGCATACACACTAATGAAGAGTGGCGGATTCAGAATTTTTTGACAGAGGGGACGAGCCCTAAGCTTTGCTAATAGTGTCAAAAATTGTCCGAAAAACTCGTTCATTATGCTTAAAGTTGTGGTGTTTTTGCCGTCTTTTGATGGACAGAATCATTTCTGATGCAAAGAAAGGTATAAAATTTTCAAAATTTCAAGTTTTCCATGAAAAACTTGCAAGACTAGTGCATAAATCGATACAAAGCGCCGAAAAATACCCTAGAAATCATTATAAGAACCACAAAACCTTTGTTATTTACAAAAAAATAAGATATTTAGAGCGCCGAAAAAGTCAGTAAAAAGTCATCAATGAATTTTAATTAAAGCAGCGTGAAGCGCCAGAAAATTGGAAAAAGCATGATAAAACTAACTATAATCATCAAAAATTATACACCTATCCTTTATTGCGTCCAAATATTTTTGACGCAACGGGGCGGCCGCCACGCCACTCTTCCCCCTTCAAAAGTCCGTCCTTGCGTACAAATAGAAAAATCAATGAATTTTCAATTTTCCATTTTCAAAAATTAAAAATTAAAAATATAAAAAAATCAACAAAAAATCAAAAAAATGATGCAAAGATGAAAAGAAAGGTATAATGATGCAAAGAAAATCTTAAAAATCAAAAATTTATTTAAATAACAACCTAAACGCAATTACAATTGAATCTTGTTCGCCTTCCAAAAAATCAAACTCCTTGAAAACGGGCGCATACGTGTCTGAACTGACGTCGGTCTTGATGGTGTTGCCAGCGGCGCCGTCAATGGACGGCGTCGTTGGCCGTTCGCCAACGGCCGTCAATTCACCGCTGCTTGAGTACACTGAAGAAGGCAAATCGCCGACAAGGTCGTGACTCGATTGCGAAAAAATCACCTGGAAAACCGTTCATTTTTAGTGACATTTTATTTTGTTTGTACTTAGCGCCAGGGCCGCATTTAAGGTTGGCCGAAAAAATTTTTACAGATAAGATAACGAGCGGAAAGATGGAAAAATCGTATCTCTACTATCAAAAATATTCAAATTTCCAAACGATTTTAAAGCGTCGGAATAGTTTCGGATTATTTAGCATATTTTTAAGAACAAATGAGGCAAATCAGATAACTTTTTAGAGCGCCAATTAGGCGCAAATCATACATCTAATTTGCTTCATAGATAATAAAGTTTTAAAGGAAAAAAGACGTACAAAATCAATAAACAATAAACGTAATAATTTTTCAAGCATACCGATGGACTCTTCGGTAGACCGATTCTAAGACCACTTGCATTGAGAAGACCCAGCAAGTGTTCGCGAACCTTTGCCTTTAAAATACAGACTATTAAAACGATCTGAGCTGAACATTCAAAAGTAGCAAAATGCACGAGAAGATAAGAGATTATCTCAAAAATCGCAGCCTTAAAAAATTATAAGACGGATAGACAAATGCATATTCCCGACCTGTAATGAATGAATTTTCTATTTTTCGTATAAATTCTTTCTACAAATATGTGCATATGCACATGCATACATGTAAAACCTCATTTTTCTGGAGTTTTTTCTATCGCGGTTACATCTTTACATTTTATTCTAATATTGACACACTGTTTCTGCGCAATCTCAATGTTTATAAAAATAGCAAGTACGCAAAAACGATCTCGAACGTCATTTAATCTAACGTACCATGCTGCTAATAGTAGCACGTCTTAGTAAAGTATCCGAACCGGCTAAGTTTTTTCTTGGAGATCCGTCAGATGATACAAATGCAGTTGCAGATTTTTCGTTATTGAGGACAGAAACTACGCTGGAAACGTCCAAACTAAATTCCATTGTTCGCCCTGGAAAACAACACCAACACGATATTATTCCTCGAAACATACCTACTTTGTGCGACTGGTCACGCATGGATAAGAAAACTAATATTATAACTTTAAGACACGCTTTTTTTGTATTCGACAAAGATTTTTCCGATGTAAAAAGACTTTTGGGGACCGTCTTTAATGCACATCGATTTTTGGGAAGACAAAAACTGCAAAAAAGGTTTGAAATTCGCAAAAACTTCGCCGAAATGAGTAATTGTGTGTTCTATATATCTTTATAATGTCAGAAATTGCATTTTGAAAGGAAAAATGTCAAACTTTCCGGCGCTTCGTGCCGTTTTGAGACGATTATTTTTGATTTTTGTCCTCAGAAACCCATAAATTAGCTAAAATACACTATCAAAGGTCGAACAACTCTGTTTTCGCCACACTAAAATCGCTAATGTACCATACTATTATAGTGCCCAAAACTTTGCGTGTACAAAATGTACAAAGACTTGGGGACCATCTTTGTACATGTACAAATGGACCATGTACAAAAAACCACTGCTCTAAGACAAACTTCCAATGTCCTTCAGGGTGAAAAAAAACAACTTTGATTTGTAAATATGTATGTATGCATGCGTCAATCGGAAAACGTAAAACACACTATCCTAAAGCAATTATAAAAGCGTATAAAAGCGCACAAAATAACTTGACAACAACAAATAGAGGGAGACCTATGTAAGCTTCAAAGAAGCGATTATGTACTAAGCATTTCCATTAATCTTAATTAATTAATTAATTAATTATTTATTTATTTCATTTAAGCAATCATTATGCACATTCAATATTAATAGCAAGTAAAAATAACAAGTACACATATACCAGGCAATTCTTTGCGCTGCATATCACCCTCTTGTTGCACATCAATAGAGCTTTGCTGAGGCATAGCAAAGGTACTCGATCTAGTTACTGCTAATTTCAGTATTCGAGAGGCTTCCCTCCAGTTGGCGCCCTGCGTTTTACATTTTTATAAAGTTATTTCCCATATACATAAATGTGAGCGCAACTTATGTAGTTAAAAATATGCTAACTGAATACCAAAGCAATTAAATATCGCATGAGTACATTCTAATATAAATTTGATGTTTGATTCCAATTCACATGGCATCCCAGGTAAACAAACACCGTTGCACTTAAAATAATGAAAGTTGTTACAAAGCAGTAATAACTATGACGCATGCCCTAGCATGCCATTTTGGAGGTGGGCTAAGAGAAAAAATAATATAATAGACATTTAGCATAAAAAGCAAAATATCCATTACAAACACGAAAAGGGCATGAAAATCTGAAAACCATATGAATATATGATTAACCCCCAGAATCATCTTAGCTATAAATTTGGTGAATATTCATAATTTTGTTAATTCTCATCCGTCCAGACCGGTCATGCGTGAATACGTCTGATGTTAACTCGTGTGCTTTGCAGAGAAATTATAGTTTAATAAGAAATTTTCACCTCGTTTTTGCGTCGATTTTCCATAATTGAACTAACACCATTTTTAAATTGAAAATAAAATTTTTCTATAGATTTCTAATCACAAAGACGTAATGATTAAATTCCAAGCGGAAGATTCTTGAGTTTATTGACAGCAAATTCATTTCAAATAAAATTTGTTTAAAATGAATTGTATTTTTGCATAAAAATACCTACTTGCTAATTTTGCTCGGTCTTTCTTAACTTCTTTAAATTTCAAGACGGAACTAAAATGATATGTAACTTTTAGGACCCGATTCCCCCAAATTAAGAAACAAAAAATGCAAGCTTTACTACATACTTCACTAATTATAATACCTGAACGTGTCTCGAGACGACTTTCAAAAAGTCGCCGTTTATAATAGCAGCATTGGCCTGTTGAGATAGATCGACGTGTTGAAAAACGCAAAACATTATTTGTAAGACCGACGTGCTTAAGACAGCAGGTCCTTTATCAAGCACCTAAATAAAACAGAGCACACATTGAAAAATCAATGCTGAAAAATTGCTATCATATGTACGCGAATTAGGCTTGGGAGATTTGAAGTCACCACCAATGTTTTTTTGTACAACGTCCGTTTGTACATGCACAAAGATGGACCCCAAAAGTCTTTGTACATTTTGTACACGAAAGTTGTTGGTACTAAAATATGGTACAGTAGCGAATTTAGTGCTGTAAAAACAGAGTTGTTCGACTTTTGGTAGTGTATTTTAGCTAATTTCTGGGTCTCTAGAGGCAAACATCACTAGGAATTGTCTTAAAACGGCGCGAAGCTCCGAAAATTAGACATTTTTCCTTTTGAAATGCAATTTCTGCCATTATAATGAAATATAGAACACACAATTACTTGTTTCGGCGCGAAGCGCCGAAAAATTTTTCCGGAATTTAGACCTTTTTTTGCAATTTTAGTCTTCCCAAAATCTTTGTACATGTACAAAGACGGTCCCGAAAAGCCTTTGTACATCGGGAAAAATTTTTGCCGAATACAAAAAAACAGTGGTTACCACACACTTTTAAATTCATGATTGAGTTAACTCCTTTAAAACTTTCCAACAAAAATTATTGCATTAATCTAAGCTTGATTCGGGATCAGCCTGAGTTAGAATTTAGAAAAAGACATTTATGTTTTTTAATTGTAATCAAAGCGGAATTTCTTTGGTTACTTAATAGAAGCGTTTTTCCGTTTGTAAATAAAAATACGAGTATTACACATTTAAGGGCATTCAGGCATTATGTGCCTATGAACTATGTAAAATCCCAAAACAGTTCAAAAGCAAAAAATCATATGAGTGGGAAGTATACATGTAACGGAGGGGAAGGGGTTGGGAGGGATATCCCCCAACCAAAGTTGGACATCCTCCATCCCCCAAAAAATAGAAAATCTCAAAATGTTAACCCCCTCTAAGATTTTTGGAAGGAATTTGTGTTTGTGTGTTTTGGCTGTTTTTGCGTCTTTTTGGCCAAAAACTGTATGTCACTTACCCCCTCCTCCCTAGAAATAACCGGGAACCCCCACTCAAAATTTCGAGCCGTTACATGTATGATGGAAAGTGAACGTTAACGATTTTCAGCGCGACAATTACATATGTACACATTCTGATTTTCAATTATTTAAAACCGAAACCGCTGAGCTTAATTTTAGCATATACTATTAACCTTTTACATTTCTCTAAATACTTACATACAAATACGTAATACACATAGGTATGTACCTATGAAGGCTCTTGAAGTCTCGCTGCGCTCCTACATATTTAAAATTTCTGCAACAGATATCATCAAAGAAATAAATTTTGCCTGCTTTCAAGCTATGCAGTTAAATACTTTAGATAAAATCAAATAAAGGACCTCAAATGAACAAATTTCACATAAAATGATTGAAGAAAATTGTATACTTCCGTTAAGAAAATAAGAATCCGCGTGGGCGCCTGATTGTAGACGTCATTCAAATACATTATGACGCATTTTGTCCATTGAAAACAATCTTTGCTAAATGTCCTCTTTGCATATTGCCGCATTATGATGGCTAATAATTGCAACGGATGTTCAGGAGCATTGCTGACCGAAGTCGACTGTTGTTGATTCGACGAAGAAATCCGATCAAATTCAATAACGCAAAACTGAATAGTTCTTTGTTCAAAAGCGCCACATAATCCGAGATTTTCAACTCACTTCATAATAATTTTTTACGTTATACTACTACGAGTACATATGTACATACGAGTATATACAGGGTGTTTCATAAGAAACGGCGTATTACTAAAAGGGTATACTGTAGCGTATATTCAATATTAGCCGTTAAAACTTTGCAAGCGTGTAGTCCAATGTTTATTTGCTTTTTGATAAAAATTTGTATTATGGCAATCATTTCTTCTAAATCCAAGGATTTTCTCATAAAACTACATAGTTCGAGTTTTGGCGCAAAATTTTTTTTAAGATCTTTGCCTGCATGGCAGCATGTGACAGCTCGCAGGAAAATTTTAACAAAGATTCGTGTACAAAATTGACATTAACAATATTGTACACTTTAAAAAGCAAAATTTTGAGTCTAGAAATGTCTGTCAGCAAAAGAAATCAATGAATTCGTCGACCATTTCCACTACTGTTCAGAACTGCCTGTCGAACCTGATATAGAGGTCACTATGAGTCCCACATCCTGTAACTCTAGAGCACAACTGTTTGAATAAGTTGGATGAAATTTCGTTCTTGCATTTGTCGTTAATGTTAAACTCTCCAAGCAATGAAAATTTTAGCAGTATATATGCTTTTATTAACAAATTATCAGTGACCATATCCATTTTAGCAAAATGCTTCAAAAAATTTTTCGCGGCAAAACACTACCAACTAAGTTGCTTTAGGAGAAAAGTCCTGGATTTAGAAGACACCTTTACCATTTTACGAAATTTCACCCAAACAAGCAAACAAACATTGGACTTCACTCTTTCAAAGACTTTCGCATATGATAAATCCTTATGTGAGCTGGCGTACATTCGAGTATTCCTATGAGAATCAAGTTCCATTCCAAACGGCCCATTTTTTTGCTAGTCTCATTACTGTAATAGATTTTCACTGCACAATGGCATCTTCAATTATGCGCTCGTTACAGCTGGTTGCTTCAAAATCATCATATTGACGGAATGGGACATTTTGGCGCCGCCGTTTTGGCGCCCCACTCTTTGTAATATTATTAATTATTTATATTTCATTTATGATTAAAGTATAATACAGATTCTGGAGGCCCATTCAATTCCCTACATGATGGTATGAATCACTTTTAGAATTTCTTCGAATTTAGTGAGATAATTAAATGCATCTAAAGGTACACTGAATTTTCTACAATTTTTCAGTCGTACACAAATGAATACTCATCGAATCGAAGAGAACAATATGCTATTTTGTAGCTTGTAGAACCTGCTTTCAGAATATATGATTTATTTTAAAATTGCTTCGAAATTAATTTAATAAGAATATTTCTTAAGTTACTGGCGCCAAAACGGCGGCGCCAAAATGTCGTAGACCCTCATATTGATGTTTAATGTGCTTTTCTAACTATGCGGCGCATCTAACAGAGTGCCTCAACAAGCTAATCCGTGGAATATTCTACTACAGTAATAAGCTGTAAAGCAAAAAGGGGCTATTTGGAATGGAATAGACTATAGTACATACATTTTTAATTCAAAGTTCTACGCAAGTAAAAATTTTACTACCTACAATATATACATATTTATTATTATAGCACGTTGTCTCTAGTATAAGGACCCAAAAAGCAGATTACGTACAAACTCGTATTTATTAACGAATTTGGCCAAGTGCTTTCGACAGATACATAGTTGGAATTGATTATGATCCACAAAACTTTTTGGAAAACTGAACATAAAATTTTTTAATATATTTTCTTTTTTCCTTCTCGTGACTTCTTACTATTAAAGTGCAGGCAATCAGCGTGGCAAATAATCAGAAACCATAGCATTCAGAAAATTAGATACTTGACATTCGAAAGAAAAAAAAACAAAAAAAAACACTCTGAAACCATGCGAAGTTACTAATCAGGATTAAGCACAACCGAAGTCATTTTGCCTCATATTTAGGGTACTATACATATGTAAATCATATATGCACAGCATGGGAACTCTATGGAGCATACATTCCCATAGAAGGGGGTGAGGGGGTATTACCCCCACCTCAGGGTCCGAGACTTGAATCACTGTCGGACGATTTTGAGCTTTCAAACATTTTCAGCATGATTTTTGGGTACAAAAGCAGCGAAGGTATTAAAATTTTTTTCGGCGCTTCGCGCCGACTAGTACATTTCTGTTTTGTTTACCCATAAAATACCTAGAATGACCAAAAAATGATCTGAAAAGTCAAAATTTTCGATGAATTCTTATATTTTTTACTTACAAGAGTGACGAAACTAGTCAGAATGGGACAAAAAGTAGTTAAAAATGCAGTTTTTCACATTAAAACATGCTATATGGGATGTTTTATCCATTGTTCATATTTGGCCTGCAAAAAAGGCTAGATTCTAAATTTAGTGGCCCTAAATTTTGAGATTTCACCCCCTGAACTTTCGACCTTGGGAAACTATGCTATGGAGGAATTATGAAGTGCCTTTTTTGGTCCTAAAAATGGTAGGTAATTGACAAAAACATCGTTTTTCAGCGTTTCTGACGATGCTCTATCCTTCTAGGGCAAAAAACATGGAAAATTTTGGAAAAAATCGAACAAATCGAACAAAATATAGTCAAAACGTGACTTTCATGGCGTGAGGCACCGAAAATTTGGCACTTTTGAGCAGATAGATAGCTAAAACGCTCTAAAAAATCACCTTTTCTACAAATTTTAAATTTTTTTTGGAAACCTTCGAGAAATCGCCTATTCCGGGGTAGAGGTCAAAAAATATTTGTGGGGGGGGGTGAAAATTTTTCAGGGGGATGAAACCCCCAGATCATGTACGCTATACATGAAGTACATATGTACCTACATCTTGTAAGCCAAATATATTGTAATGACATCGTTCTTATTGACCGTCGCGGTTTCCAAATTATGCATAAATATTTATTTACGATAACCACTTCAGAAAACGACTACGAAAGTTTCAAATTTTACTATACACGGCAAAAGTAGCACGATTATTTGTACTATTCAGTTCCGCATAAAAATGAGCCATTCTATGGTTGAGCATTATGAAATCGTGTATTCTACATTTGAAATCCAAATTATTCGTTGAACTTAAAGCTAGCATTTCCGCGTATAGGGATGAGATTTTTAACGACCCACCCATACCTGGGGAATGGATTTGGGTTTTATGGGTACCGAACCCTCTTTGTGAGAGGTTGATTGGTTGGTCAGTAGCTAGGTTGTTTGACCCAGCTTTACATAAGAAAAAGGCCCCAAAATCCATTACATATGGACGATTAGCTAATTCTCGTGTCGCAAAAAAATTTAGACATATGGCTTAATTAGGTTTTGAGATTAAATCCCCAGACTCCCCAAGCCATGTGTTGTGAAGTTTTGATAATCTAATTCTATTTTTAGATTATAAACTTTTATTTAGCTAGCATACGAAGATGATGGCAAAGATTACGTTTTTTGCTTAATTGATAGATTGATTTTGCTTGATTTTTCATTATCTCTCAATCTTTCCTTATCTTTCTTTTCACTTATATTCCAATCAAAACCTTAATTTTCTATGACCACCGGCCCAAGGTTCTATGGGTACCGGGTGGCCATAGGGTAGTCAAGGTAGACGTTATTCCCACCTACGCACCCACTTTAGATTTGTTACTCATTAACTAGAACGAGAATCGAATTTTATCAATGAGAATGCTTGAAATTCAAGAAAAGTGAACCAAGTATGTGACAGATACGACTTTTAAGGCCATTTTAGCTCAATAAAAATTGAGCCTATAATATATATATATATATATTTATATATATATATATATATATATATATATATATATATATATATATATATATATATATATATATATATATATATATATATATATATATATATATATATATATATACATATATATATATATATATATATATATATATATATATATATATATATATATATATATATATATATATATATATATATATATATATATATATATATATATATATATATTGAACTAATATAATGTGTGATTAGCTTCGGTACTGTATTACTCTTTGAACTACTGAGACGGAGTTACATTTTCAAGACATTATTATTTTATTAATTAGAGATTGCACCTATGTACATTTGCATCAAAATACTCACTATAAACTGACTTTAATCACTCTTGTATAAATATATACTCGTTATATGTATGTGCAATTACGTGAAGAATGGACATACTTCAGCGATGTTTTCAGCTGCAGAAACACACAATTTCGTAGGATCATCGAAATGTAGCAGCATGTACGGCATAAGAGAAGCCAAACATAAAGCAAAGTCAATACTATTTTGCGGACTTGATTTTAAAATGGGCCAATCAAGAAATAATATCAATTTCGACAAAATTTGTACGGTCGACTCATAAGTATTGTTGAACGTGCATCCCTAAAGAATAGTTAGGAAATTAATAAATTTGTGACAGCAAACTGAAGCCACAAAAACTAAAGAAGCGAACTGATCATACGGGAGGATTCAATTCTCCCGTAGAAACCCCCACAAAATTATTTCACCCCCCAAAAAAAAATTCGCGAATTTCTAGGAGTTTTTAAAAATTCGCACAAAAGGTGTTGTTTTAAGGTTTCGTGGCAATATGCATATTTTTTAAAAGTGTCGATTTCCGGCGCTTCGCGCCGTGTCCTCATTTTTCGATACATATTTTAATCAATTAGTCTGAATTCTTAAATGTTTTTATACGCTAGAAAGATAGAGCATAGTCAGAAACACAAAAAAACGATGTTTATAACGCGTCACCATTTTCGACCTCCAAAAAGGAACGTTAAAATTTCAACCCCCAGGATTTCCATGTTGTGCAAGTCTAGCGATGGCTGTATCAGCAGGGTCGCATATATATGAGAGTGGTCGCCAGAGGTGATGCGCCACTCAGCCTCAGGTGTATAACGGATGGTGCGTCGCTGAGCGCCGCGTACGCTCATGCGCCATCATCTCTTTTTTCTATTCCGCGCCATTAACCTCCATCATCCTACTGATCGGACGGCGCGATTTAGCTATTAATAGCACCAACAAGAAGGAAGCGCGCCAGCATTCACGTGCGCGCTTCCTTGTTGGCGCTATTAATAGCTAAATTGCGCCGTCCGCATCGCCAGATTAACGGGATGATGGAGGTTAATGGCGCTGAATAGAAAAAAGAGATGATGGCGATGATGGACGTAAGCGCGGCGCTCGCGACGCACCATCCATTAAAATTCTGAGGGTGATGGCGCGTCATCTTTCATGGCGACTCACTGTACTATTATTAACGTAATGAAAGGAATAAGATTACTGTTTTACTTTACAACGAACTTAAAATCGAATGTAATTTTTGGAAACAGTCATCTTCATTACTTTCAGCACAAGTGGCAACAGCCCGGGAAAACTTATCCATCCTAGCTGCTTTATCATACGTTCCAATCGATCAAAGCAATCCTGCCGCTCCGTTGCATTCAAATCAAGTATCTGCAAACAAACACATAATGTCAAATGTAACACCAAAGTAATAACAAAAACGTACAAGACTCGCCTAAAAATTTCAATACTTGGCAGTCCTTCGGTTTTGCTAGAGACGACTTTGCCTATATTATTACATACAGGCCTCGTAGACAGGGGGCGGACCCCCAGAAATTTTGAAAAAAATTTTTGTTTCTCCCAAGGGTCCCCCAAGATGGAAGAATAAAAAATTGGCGAAGTGCGTCTGAAACACCGCCAAAACAGGCTTTTAGCATACTTTTGAGCTAGTAAACTCAAAATTTTCAGGCGCTTCGCGCCGGATTTATTGTTTATGTATAGTTTTGTCTGCTAAACCGCTAGAAATCGCTTAAATTTGAGTTAGGCATAGAGAGCATGTCAATTTTTTCCGGCGCTGTGAGCCGGATTCATTGTTTAGCTATAGTTTCTGCCTTCTAGCTCACTCAAAACAGCTCAAATTCGAGTTATGGCATTGGAAACATGAAATTTTCCCGGCGCTTGCGCGCCGTATTACTTGTTATGTATGTTTTTTGTCTTCTAGCCCGCTCAAATTTAAACTTGACATGCAGAATATGTCAATTTTTTCGGCGCTTGGCGCCGGATTATTCATTATCTGTATTGTTTTTCTCTGTAAAGCACAATGATTAAGTACAAATTAAAGAGATAAGAAATAATTCATCGATTTAGTGATAAGAAATCAGCTTAAATGATAAATTTGCTGCATATCAATATGAAATAGAGTGAAAATTTTTTAAATTTTTTGAAAATTTTCTTCACCATCGTATAAAGCTCGCCGAGATACGCTCAAAACTGCCTATATTTTCGCCTATCTCCCTATGGTTCCCGAGATATCAGGCTCAAAAATTTTCGCCCCCCCCAAATAAAATCCTGGTTACGGGCCTGATTACATACATATATACGTAGTACGTCGTTATATGCTTTAACACAGTAATACAAAACAAACGACGACCTCACACGTTATAACATAGGCCAAAAAATTGTTAAAGCTTGTTAAATGTTAAAATTTCATTATTTCGTACATTCGCGACTTGGTAAATTAAAACAGCTACATATGTAGTCGCATACAATGCAAAAATTCACCGTGCTCGTCAATAATTCAAAGTAATAAAACTAACCATATCGACTTATCTAATTTTTTATTATGTTTTCTATTACATATTTACTATTTATTTATTTATTTATTATTTATTTACTATTTACTATTTTTTATTATTACTATTATTTTTCATTAGTTTGTCTTTTCGTCATTGTTCTTTCTTTATTATAATTATTCACTATTTTCAAGACATTGTGCACATAATACACATTGTATGAGCTACATAGACAAAGTGGTTTTTTTGTACAAGGTCCTTTGTACAAGTACAAAGATGGTCCCTAAACGTCTTTGTACGTTTCGTGCACACAAATTTTTAGGTACTATAATATAGTACAGTGGCGAATTTAGTGTGGTAAAAACAGGGTTGTTCGAACTTTAGTAGCGTATTTCAGCTAATTTCTGGGTTTGTGAGGGCAAAAATCACCAATAATCGTCTCAGAACGGCACGAAGCGCCGAAAAATTTGACATTTGTCCTTTCAAAATGCAATTTCTGCCATTATAAAGGTATATATAGAAGATGCAATTACTTATTTCGGCGCGAAGCGCCGAAAATTTTTGCGAATTTGGAACCTTTCTGCATTTTTCGTATTCCCAAAATCTTTGTACATGTACAAAGACGGTCCTAAAAAGTCTTTTGTACATCGGAACAAATCTTTGCCAATACTAAAAACTGTGCATACACACACCCAGGCACGTATCTCTGGGGGGAATGGGGGAAGGGTTCCGATCCCCCAAATTCAGAAAAATAGGACTTTTTAAACGTTATTTTGTGCTATTTTTGGCCTTTTTGGGCTTAGTCCCCCAAAGTTGGTGTTGGTTCCCCCAAGAATAGGACGGCAAGCTACGTTCCTGCACACACCTTTTCGAACAAACGCAACGCTAGCAGATATTCGTGCTCATAATCCGATTCCATCATCGAAACGGAAATCCAAAGCAGTTGAGACAAAGCTACGACATGCTCGTCGCCCTGGCCTCCGTCGCCGTTTGGCCTAAAAGAGTGGGCGCTTTTGGAGCGCGGTATATTGTTCGCATTAGCGCACACGTATTCTTCAATGCTATTCACCGACGAACGCCAATCTTAAAACGTACGATCATGCAAATTAATTCAAACTCGAAATTTGTTCCTCAGTTGCTGATTTCTTATTTCCTTAATTTGTAAATTATAAATTATAATTTTATTATTTATGTATTAATCAATTAATTATTTTTGGTTATTTTCATCGTGGTCTTTATTTTATTCTATCTTTATCTTCATCCTTTTTTATAAATCAAGACTTTACCCATTGTATTGTTTATTTGAGTACATTATTATTTAGGCTATTATCACTGTTATTATTATTATTATTATTATTATTATTATTATTATTATTATTATGATTATAATTAATTTTAATATATTATTAATATTATTATTAATATTATTATTATCAATAATTCATGAACATTTACATATATTATTATTTAGTGATGGATTACCCACTAACTGCTTCCCTGTTAATTTTTTCCACACTCTCTAAGGACGAAGTACTTTGTACAAAGTTGCTGGATTACGATTCTCAATTAATTTAAAAAACCCATCATCATAAAACGTATAGAGCTATTTAATTCACTTCGTACAGAATTAAATGACGCCGTCGAAGTCACCTTTCTTATCTGCTTTTTTGCTCATTGCCATCGAATGACTGACGCTTCGATGATGCGTCGGAGAACCTGGACCAGGCTGATTAGCAGCAGCCTGTTGAACTGAACCCCCCATCAACTGACCATCCCTAAATAAACTGGCCAGCGAATGCTCAGCAACTTCCATAAAAAGCACGTTCGAATCCAATGTTAACATGATTTCCGTGACGTAGCCCTGAAAACGATGTTTATTTACGACTTTATTCATGAAAAAATCATTTCAAATCAGTTTTTTTGTATTTCGCAAAGATTTTTCCCAATGTACAAAGACTTTTCGGGACCGTCTTTGTACATGTACAAAAGATTTTCAGAAGACAAAAATCGCAAAAAAGGTTCAAAATCCGTAAAAATTTTCGGCGCTTCGCGCCGAAATGAGTAATTGTGTGTTCTATATATCTTTATATTGGCAAAAATTGCATTTCAAAAGGAAAAATGTCGAGTTTTTCGGCGCTTCGCACCGTTTTAATACGATTCTTGGCGATTTTTGCCCTTAGAGACCCAGAAATTAGCTAAAATACACTACCAAAAGTCGAACAACTCTGTTTTTGCCACACTAAAATCGCTACTGTACCATATTATAGTGCCCAAAAATGTGTGTGTACAAAATATACAAAGACTTTTGGGGACTATCTTTGCACATGTACAAGCGGACTTACGTAGTACAAAAAAAACGCTGCTTCAGATCTAGTGATGCGACGTATGTAATCTATATAAATGCCACCAAGCCGATCGTCCTTCAAAAATTTATGATTTTTCTCCCGCCCTAAAATGCCATTTTAGGAATTCTTAGCTGAGACTCCGTCAAGTTCTCCGATACGTACATAAATTATCTCGATTTCCGATGAAACAAGAGACGGTTAGAAATAGCTTAAAATGGCAGGGTTCTTTCACGAATACATAAACAGCTAAAATGTATTTGTTTCTAATCATTTCGCAAAAAATGAAATAAAGTGACCACTTAAAAGAGTCCATATTCAAATCGTTATTTAATACTATTTCGATTTATAGATCTTTGAAGCACCCGGTCGGAATTAAAGTTAATGAAAAAATTAATATTAGTATTGTAGGCGAGCCTACAGTGGATCGCCATGAAAGATGATGCGCCATCACCCTCAGAATTATAATGGATGGTGCGTCGCGAGCGCCGCGTTCACGTCATCATGCGCCATCATCTCTTTTTTTCTATTCAGCGCCATTAACTTCCATCATCCCGTTAATCTGGCGATGCGGACGGCGCAATTTAGCTATTAATAGCGCCAACAAGCAAGCGCGCATGGATCGCTGGCGCGCTTCCTTCTTAGTTGGTGCTATTAACAGCTAAATTGCGCCGTCCGCGTCGCCAGATTAACGGGATGATGGAGGTTAATGGCGCTGAATAGAAAAAGAGATGATGGGTATGATGGACATGACACGGCGCCTGCACATCCATTATAATTCCGAGGATGATGGCGGTCATCTTTCATGGCGACCACTGTATTTTGTCGCCAAACTACTTGTTTTCTACAGTAGTTACATATGTAAGAAGCCGGATCATAAATAGTCATTTCAACTAAAAAAATTTCATCAGAAAGAAAATAAAGCACATATAGTTAATATAGCCAGCATGAATTATGATATAGTCATTTTAAGGAGTAAAAAATTAATAGCAGGGACAAAGCTCGCTGTAAACTGTTTTGTACGTTTTATTCGAGGTACATATATTGTAAAGCTTTCGTACTTGCATATCCTCGCCAAGTTCTGTAGCTGTTTCAACAAGTCTTGACAAAACATCGAATAGCATGCGCGAAGTAAGAGGCACTTTCAATGCTCTTAGTATCTGTGTAAAGCAAGGAAAATGACCTCGTATGTAAGGAATTAACATGGGTTATACTACAGTACATACATGAAGTTAAATTCAGCAAAAGCAGTGGTTTCTAGAAAATTAGAACATGTATCTGTGCTTATTTTGTAAAATATCCGTAACAATTTTACGCGGCAATAACAACCAATCGTAAAGACATAACATAGGATTACTGTAATGCAAATAGCATTCTATTAAGCGATAGATTTTGGAATAGAACATGTAAAATAATGAAATGTGGAAAAAGCTTAAAGGAATAATAGAATAGAAATCGCCTGATAAAAATGAGTGAATTAAAACGAATAAAAAACAAATAAGAAATGCATTAACTATTCAAAAAGAGTTTTCTCGATGAAACAATGCCAGTAGCAAAGTTCAAATATACCTACATTAAACTCAAAATAAAATTTCAACCTAAATTAATAATTTAATTTAGGCTTACTTACTCAGGGACACGATCGCTATATCGCTGTTTGTATGGGATGAATATTTAATCAAGTACGTTTAAAGTTTTTCGATTTTCAAAAAAATCGTAGTCAATGTACTGTTTTAAGCGTTTTCAGCTATTTTTTAGCTGAAAAGAGCCAAATTTTCAATGTATTACGTATATATCTTTTAATTTAATTCAGAAACTTTTTATATTATTGATTAACATTCAACACAACAGATAAAAAAGAGCGTACCTATGTACAACATATGTACATTTGTACGCAGATAAATTTTATGTCTAGCCAAATAAAAAATGAACTCTCAAGAAAATCACCTGAAAAGAACGGCCAGCATAATGTCTATTCGAACAGCATAACGCTACGTGCAAAGCAGTTTGAGCCCATCGGCTTTCTATCTTCGAATTCGGCACAAGTTGGCTAAAAAGTTTAACCAAGTGGTTGACAAAGTTTGACAATTGTTCGCAACTTTGAACGCGCCAATTTCGAGCTGTAATATCCTCGTAGTTCCACAATGGACAGTTTTTCCTTCAAAGATACAGTATCCCTTAGAAAGACAAGAATTCAACACATGCATAGCATTGAAATTCTGCGGGGGGGGGTAAATTTTTGAGGTGCCTTTTCGAGCAGAAAAACGGCGAATAAGCGTCAAAAACATGATTTCTGGACTTTTTGACATGCTCAATCTTTGTAAAGCGTAAAAAAACATAAAATCTAAATAATATCGAGGGAATTCGAAACAAAATATAGTCAACAAGCCTAAAATTTGACACTTCTGATCAAAATCTTGCTAAAAACTCTTAAAACATCACCTTTTATACAAATTTTTGGGACTTTGCGGGAAACCGCAAATTCTGCGGTTTAATAATTTTCTGATGAGGCAACCCCCAAATAGTATTTACACAAATCACATGAAAAACGAGCGTCCTGCTTCAATTTGCAGCACGAACTTGCATGAATTATTAGTCAATGATGTACTGTACACAAAGAGGATAAATAAGAAATTTATAAAATTTCAAAATATTGCATTATGAAATAAAAAGCCGAATTTAGTTAAATATTGTTGAAACGGATCACTTTGATGAGAGCAGATCGGTTAGCTGGACAATTAAACTCGAGGCTCCAACATCCGATCGAAAAACGACGCCATTAAGTGAGTTTAAACTGGTGTTCAAAGTAGGAGTCGATGAGCCCAAAAACGAATGAGCTTCAGCCATTCGACTATTCACGCTGCCAAACTTGTCTCCTGCTGTACAAAAAGCGAATAGCAAGCAATTAAATATGCTATGCACAATATAAAGACGATAAAAAGCGAACAGCAGTTAAATAGTAGTGTTCTGACACGATCATGACCGTATTTACGAAGGAGGAGCGGCTAGGAGGGGCGCCGTCCACACCTAGGCGTGGAGAGGGAAGGGGCGGGTTTAGGGTGGTATGCACCCCGAGAAACCTAAATACCCCCAGAAACCAAAATACCTCACCAGAATGCAATTTTGAGATTTTTTTTGTTTTTTTTTTCGCAATTTTTTGATGCCATTGGGTAGTGCTCGACGAAAAACGTTGAAAAATGGTGTTTTTTCGCCGTACCACCATTTTAAAAGCCCCTTTTTGACCTTTGACCTTTGAAAAATGTTGCACCCCCAAGAATTTTGGTGCCTCCTACCTATGGCGCCGTCTCTTTGGCCGACAAAAAATTGAAATGTAAAGATAATGCAAGAAAGATGAAAAATCGCATGTCTTTGTCATAAAATATCCAAATTTTCTGCGCATGTACGTTTGTATAATAAAAGTAAACACAAAGCCATACATGATCTGGGGGTTTCACATCCCAGTAAAGTTTTCACCCCTGACTTTGCGATTTTCCGAAGGTCTCCAAAAAATCGTGAATAGGTGCTATTTCAAGCGTTTTTGGTAAAAAGGTGCTTTTTCAAACATTTTGGCTATCTAATTGCTCAATTCAAATTTTCGAAGCTTCGCGTCATACACGTATTTAGGGACAATATTTTATTCAATTTCTTCAATTTTTTTGAAATTTTTATCGGTTTTTATTCTCTAGAAAGATAGAGCATCGTCAGAAACGTCGAAAAACTATGTTTTTGACGCGATGGCACTATACATGATCTGGGGAGGGGAATTTCACCCCCAAAAGAATTTTCACCCCGCCAAAAATTTTTTAACCCCTTCACTCCAGACTTCGCGAATTTTCAAAGTTACCAAAAAATTTCTAAAAATTTGTAGAAAAGGTGCTCTTCTCACTGCAAAATGTCATGTCCTTTCATCAGTCTATTGAAATATCATTTCTAAAGAAAGACGATAAATTCAGCTTCTAAACGCATTTCATCCAACAGAATGGTTTTTAATTATTACCTATGCGGATAGCACAATGTTTTGAAGGGTGACGATACGAAACATGTAAAAAGTAATATTTTCGCAGTTATTTGACCAAATTAATTCAAAATATGATTCTGTCAGATTCCAAAAATTTGAGGCAGTGTAACTATTAACACCCTCTCATCCCCAAGTCCATGTTTGATTGGTGTATGACATAATTGATTAGCCATATCAAGCGCTTACCGGTTAAAGTTAAGGAGTCGCTAAGCACGCTACGACTATGTAGCGACATCTGGGAGCCTAAATTTCTTGACAGCAACACCGTCGCCATATCCTTCGATTTTAGACAACCAATGCCGTTGGTAACAATCAAGCTAATAAGCAACTGACGGCTGTGGTTGCTCACTAACGATTTAGGATGGTCCAGGCCTAGAAATGGGCAAACAAAGTGTATAGACACGAAAAAACGTTCCACCGAAATTCCTGCAATCAATTTAAAAAAACAGCACATAACATACAGTCGAACTCGGCTTTGAGGCACCATGGATACACGGTTTTTTATACTCGCCAAAGATCTTTCCCGATGTACAAAGACTTTTCGGGACCGTCTTTGTACATGTACAAAGATATTTGGGAAGACAAAATTGCAAAAAAGGTATACAATTCGCATAAATTTTCAACGCTTGGCGCCGGAATAAGTATTTGTGTGTTCTATATATCTTTATAATGGCAGAAATTGCATTTCAAAAGAAAAAATGTCAAATTTTTAGGCGCTTGGCGACGTTTTAAGACGATTCTTAGTGATTTTTGCCCGCAGAGACCCAGAAATTAGCTGAAATACACTACCAAAAGTCGAACAACTCTATTTATACCACACTAAAATCCCTACAGTACCATATTCTAGTACCCAAAAATTTGTGTGTACAAAATATATACAAAGACTTTTGGGGACCATCTTTGTACATGCACAAAAGGACCTTGTACAAAAAAAGCACTGGATGGATATTTTCGGCTTATAAGACGCAAAAAGCTCTGGCTGGTCCCAGAAACTTGCCTATTAGACACTCCTCGGCAATAAAACTATAAGACGCAGCTGACCTAATACATGTAGAGCAAGGTCCATAAGATGTACAGCTACATATAAGACCCTGGAATCTTGGGTATAAGACGCAATCACTTCAACTAATCAATAAATGCCTGTGGTCAAATGTGAAATTTGGTACAACTTTTTCTGCAAATAAGGTTACATGCAGAGGAAAAGTAAACTGCAATGTGTGAATGTTGAAAAAATGTCATGACGCTTGAGATTTCTGATGAGAAGCATTTTTCCAACTTTGAGTTACGTGACTCATATCATGAAAATCGTCGATACGAGCTTCGATAAGAGATTATTTCCACTGAAATCCTTGCTTCGTTCGTTTGTTTGGGGTAAACCATAACCTTGCTTACAAGACACACTCGGACATAAAAAGCATCTAACCTGATCGTACGGGTGTCTTATATCATAGTTCGACTGCATTTAGAAACTAACAATGGCCAGGCACGTATCTCTGGGGGAATGGGGGAGGGGATTTGGACTCCCCTAAATTTAGAAAAATCGGAAAAATGACTTTTTAAACGTTATTTTGTGTCATTTTTGGCTTTTTGGGGCTCAGTCCCCCCAAAAATTGGTGTTGGTCCCCTGCAAAATAGGACGGCCAGCTACGTGCCTGACAATGGCAAACATTGACTCAATTATCACATATCAACTGAGTGGTACACTGATCAGACCGAGACAACTTTTGGAGAAGCAGAAGAAAACGGAAATGCATACCATTTAACAGGATCAAGAAAAACAAAACTACAGCCGAAAATCGTAACATCGAAAAGTAAAGGAAGCATTTTTCAATCAACCCGATCACTTAAGTTTTTCGGAACGATGGTAAAACTGTATTCTTCAAGGATTTTTGAATTTCGACCAGAAATTCTCCTCATACATACATATGCAATAACTTAATTTCTAAGCTCTCATCTCATTCATGATTTGGAAATCATTTTCCCTACAAAACGAAGCGCTTCACATTTTTTACATTAAATTCACATGTATGTATCTTATCTAAACCGAAATCAGTAATTTTATCACGTCACCGCGTGTAGCTCTTCAATTAAAAACAAGTGGACAAATAAAGTTAATAAACAAAAAACAAACAAACAAACAAACATAAAAAACTAAACCATTTTCTTGTTGCGCCAACAGTCCTTCATCGTCACTCGTAAAAAATTTGAAGTTAAAGAAACCCGACCTGTGTGCTAAAATTATATTTTTTAAGCGTTTTCTTGCAATTTTTAACGCAGAAGACGAGGTTTGTTTTCCAATGTTTGATTGAAAAATCGGATACTTTCTAATTTGCGCGCAAAAATCAAGAAGTTTAAATAAATGCATATTAAATACGTAGCAGCTGAATCCGCAGCGAGCTTCAAAAAACATCTAAATTTTCTGAACGGGGGAATTCTAATCTGCTTTCTAATGCCGCTGTTGTGAAAAAATTAGTAAAAAACAAACCTAAGACGGCACAATGTAGCAAAAGTGGCAGGTGAACTGTCCACTCAATATTGGCATCGGAAATGACCAAATCAGTCAGCAAAATGATGGCCAGGTTGCTTCTATAATAAGAACAAAAGTCTACCGTGCATATGTAGCAGGAGACGCAACGTTAAATTGCGTTTACATAAAGTTTGAATTAACGATAAGATTAATAGATTTTTTAAGAAATTTAACACATACATAATTGATAAATTTCAATATACCTATGAATCATAATCAACTGTTGAGAAGTGGATGGTAAATAGTCCGAAAGTGGACAGTAGTGGCCACCGTATGCCGGCAAAGGCAACTGAAAAGGCGTCATGAATTCCTTACGACGTGCAGGCGACTGTTCATCTAATTCTGCACAAAGACACTCTAAATTAGGAAGCATGCAAAAAAGTAGCGCACGCATGTAACGAACTAAAAAATTTCGAACATTAGCAAGAAAAAATCAATGATACTCGTTAAGTGTAGATGACATGTATGTACATACGTACTTCCGTGCGAAAAATTCTTCAATTTCTGATTAAAACAGATTTATAAGCATTTCCTCCTCATTCAGATTCTTCGTTACATTTAGCAGCACATTTCTATAAAACAGAATAAGTAGAAAAAAGAGGAGGGATTATTCATCCAAAGTACACCGTGTAAATTAAATTTACATCTTAACGTTAAGCTATTATATATCCTCCACAAACTTCGTATTTACTGGGGTTTAGAAAGATTTAAAAAGCAATTAACTGATGTTAGATTTTACATAACTATTTATACATGTAATAGGGAGAATGGTGGGATCCCCCTACTTAAAGTCGGCCGTCCGCTCATTCCCCCAAAGCCAGAAAATTTTGACCCCCCTCACAATTTTTGGAAAAATTCAAATTTTTTGACCGTTTTTACGTGTTTTTAGCCGTTTTCGGCGGGAAATTGGAGGTCAGTTAGCCTACCTAAAATGACCAGGACCCCCAATTTTGAGCCGTTACACGTATATGCTACCTATCGTATACACGTGGAGAATAAATAGATCTTATTCATAAAAAAAGAACGTTGAAATGCGAACCGATATTGGCTGAACTACGAAACATTTCAGAACCAACAGTGATTAACGGAAATTTGATATGATTATGGTGTTATGTGGCCTTACGAAATTTTTGTGAAATTGCAATGCCCGAAATTCTCTCGCCAGAACGTGACTTTGTGCCATTTTCGGTATTATATTTCTAGTAAGTTTCATATTCACCCAACCCACGTTTTATTTTTCGTTATAAATTTCGGTGTCTCGTTATGCTAACGTTGTATTGAGCTAATTTGTCGTTTATTAGTAAAGTTGTGCTCATACCATCGAACCTACTCATATGTACACATTGTAGCATTAGTTGCCAGGCTACTCATCTAGAACCTACGTACATACATAGGGCGTAACAGTACGAAGCGATTTTGTATAAGACGGACTGCTTAGAACCCTGTATGTGTTGTGAATTTCAAATCTCAGAAATTCTCGGTTTTATGAGTATAATTCAGCTTTCAACGTGTATTTATTAAGAGCAAAAACCATTGGGCGATGAATTTATGGGAACTGTACGCTTGTACTTAAATGCACATCCACAGGGGCGTAACCAAGATTTTATTTCGGGAGGGGGCCAAAATTTTTGAAGTCCTATATAACGGGAACCATTAGGAGATACGCGAAAATAATGGCATTTTTGAGCGTTTCTCGACGAGATCTATGCCATAGTGAAGTAAAAAATTATAGAAAATTCAAAAGTTTTCTTGCTTGATTTCAAACTTGGATATCAAAATCTATCTTTTAACCCATCAGTATGACTAATTTTTCAATATCAAGTTGAAACTCGACTCCAAAACATTTCGAAATTCTTTTCTCTGCATTTAATTATGCGGTTTTGCAAAGAAAACTAATGCAGAAAATGATAAATCGGCGCGAAGCGCCGAAATTTTTCGACATATTCGCTATTTTTAAGTCAAATCTGGGCTTCCAAAATAAGAAATAAGATAGAAAATAAGAAATCTGGCGCGAAGCGCCGGAAAATTTTGAGTTTAGAAGCTAAAAAGTGTGCTAAAAACGCATTTTGGCTGTCCTTTTAGTTGACGTTAAGAATTTTTTATTATTTCCTTTGGGAGACCTTTGTGAGAAATAAAAATATTTTTCCATTTTGGGGGAAGGGCGGCCCCCGCCCCCGACTGATTACGCCCCTGCACATCCATATACATATGCATACCTCAACACAATATATAAATATGTAGATACTTTTAAAGCCTGATAGCTACTCAGTCTTTGAGACGAGCTGAAATCGAAATACATTTACGATGAGTAAGTTATATTTACCGACGATAGTAGTCTGTGCGGCAGTCCGCTCATTTAAATTTTCAGCTGTCAATGTGGCCAAACTTGTCATTGAAGCCGCTAAGTCCAGCGAAAGATCGATGTCGGGCCTAACAAATTTTTGCGAATGGACATAAATACTCGCTCAATTACAGAAGTACATATTCCACTTAAAAATGGAAATGAATAGTGCGCTGAACAGACTTTGTAGACTTTCATGCAAAAAATAGATTTTGATTTTTTATAGGCTCACATATTACATAGTGTGTAATGTTAACGTAACGCTCAAACATACAATATAAGCCCGCTCAGATCAGAATATTACAGTCAACATTTGAATAGCATATTATCAAAGACTATAAAAAAGATTTACATTTTAGAAGCTATCAGTTTTTAAAACTTACTTACTCTCATTTTTTGCTTTCATTGCAAGATTCATTTTAAACCACCGCATTTTCTTTCGTAGAGTAGTACTATATTGGTCATATGGATATCATGTGATTATGTAAATAAAATAAAGGGCAAAATAGATGATAGTAAATAATTCTATAACTAAATACATATTACTACAGTTTGCATATTTAACGAAATAAACAGGATGTTCAGAAAACGGTACACTACTGAAAATGGTATACTGTAACGTATAATTGAAATTAGCAACTGAAACCAGTGTCTGTTTGCATGCTTTGCACGCTTAGCCAAATTTTGTAAAACGGGAAGCGTTTGTCCTAAAGCATGAGCTTTTCTCCTAAAACTACATAGTTCGAGTTTTGGCGCAAAAAATTCTTAAAGAAATTTATGGTAAAGTGAGGTCACCAACAAATTTAAAAACAACGTCTGTATGTAAATTGATGAAATTCTCCTCAGTTTTAGATATAAACATTAGCAACAAATGTGAAAATTTCATCTGAGACGTGCGAATAGTTTTGCTGTACACTTACAGTAAGTGCGACTCACAATGACCTCGATCTGCTTCGACAGACAGTTTTAAACAGTACCAGAACTGAACGACAAAGTCATTGATTTTTTGTTGACAGACCTTTCCACGCTCAAACATTTGCTTTTTCAAGTGTGCAATATTGTTAATTCAAATTTTGTACGAATATCGTTATTCGAATTTTCCTTAGAGCCGCCAGATACCACTATTTAGACAAAAAGTTCGAAAAGGGTTTGCGTTAAAACTCGAACTAAGTAATTTTAGGAGAAAAGCTCTGGACAGAGAAGAAATCTTTGTCATGTTATAAAATTTCGTCAGGCAAGCAAACAAACATTGAAGTACACTCTTGCAAAGGTTCAATCGTTCATTTTAGGTTTACGTTACAGTATACCCTTTTTGGTAGTGTACCGTTTTTTAAAACACCCTGTACGGTATGTGGTGGGTGTAAGAATAAAAATAGAAAAGTATAGATAGAATGCACCCGTCTTTTTTGTATTCGGCAAAGATTTTTTTCGATGTACAAAGACTTTTCGAAACCTTATTTGTACATGTACAAAGATTTTTGGGAAGACAAAAATTGCAAAAAAAGGTCTAAAATTCGCAAGAATTTTCAGCGCTTCGCGCCGAAATGAGTAATTGTGTTTTCTTTATATCTTTATATTGATAAAAACCGCAATTAAAAAGGAAAAATGTCAAATTTTTCGGTGCTTCACGCCGTTTTAAGACGATTCTTAGTGATTTTTGCCCTTAGAGACCCAGAAATAAGCTAAAATACGCTACCAAGGGTCGAAAAACCCTGTTTTACCACACTAAAATCCCTACTGTACCATATTATAGTACCCGAAAATTTGTGTGTACGAAATAAACAAAGACTTTTAGGGACCATCTTTGTACATGTACAAACGGACCTGTACAAAAAAAACACTGGGATGCACGCAAAAAATAAACTTGCAGCAGCGCTAGTAAACGAAAAAGGCAAGTACATGGAGTCGAGCGGAGGAGCTAGTTCCGGATCAGAAGGGGTATGTCTTCGAGTATGAATAATGCCACGGACGCGATTTTCAATCGAGTCCAATCCATCTAAATCGGGTCGCCTAACCCAACGGTAATAAGGAGGCAATTCTGACCTTTCGAGGGGACAGCGAAACACGTCTATAGTCTTAAAGCGTTAAAAAATATACTGGCTGAAATAAATTACGATTGCCTTATAAACCCAACCTGCAACTCCATTATCAATTCTTCAACCAAACGCTCAGGATTAGCATGCGCTATGTAAACAACGATACGTTTCGCGTAAATGGAAAATATTCCATTTGCTTTTATATTTTACGCTTAAATGAAAGACGTGGCACAAATATACATAAAATATAAAAATATAAAATGCATTGTTAAAGCTAAATTAGAAGAATGGGTTAAAATTTTAAATAATTAAAACGACGCATGAATATGATAAGCAAGAATTCAACCAGATAATTTAAAGCGGTTCCACAGATTATTGTTCGTAATATACACACATATGTATATATATTTAATAGGTCATTCAATTTCTAACGATGTTCTCCTGCATGCTACTACGTACATATATCAATTATTTGCTTAGTTACTAGAGCATAACAAAAGAAGATTGATATGCACAACTAACTTAGATATGTACAAATTATAACTCACAAATTAAATAAAAATCGGAACGATCTCATCAGTTATCGTTAAAACTGTGAATCATTGCAAAAACTGTGACTGAAAGAGCCGCAGCAATAAAAACTATTTTCTTATCGTACGACGAGCCGAGAATGTTATCCAATTTATCGTAGCTTAGATAAAAACGGTCTACCATTTTATACCGGATCAATGGGAAAAACCACTAAAAACCTAAAAAACGACTGAAAACCCTAAAAAAACCCTATACTCATAGGTGGGCAAGGTAGGGATGGCCAGAGGGGAGTGAAATTCGAAAACGATCACATAGTAGTAAACATATCTCATGATGACACGCGTTTTTTAGATAGATAAATATATATATATATATATATATATATATATATATATATATATATATATATATATATATATATATATATATATATATATATTATATTGATATTCTAATCTACTTAAGCATATAGAAATGTTATTTCTAATGTCTGAAATGTATTTTTTCGAAAAATTGCTTATTTTAGGCAATGCTATTATCTGGATAATTCACTATTTCTTGGCAAATAATTGACGAAAATTGCACGACAATGGAAAACTTAACACTTTTGCTGTAAACTTTTCCTAGCAGTAACTTATGTTTCACCAAAATCGCCTGACAGCACCTGGCTTTTTAAAATCTGAGGGAGGGATAATACCTTCTCTCTATGCTCTTTTGTGTGCATACTTAAATGGCTTGAAAAAGCAAGTTCTGACCGTAGCACAGAACAGAAATTTGAGGATTTAAAAGAACATTAAGACATACGTAAGGGATTAGACTGTCGGGCGCTACCACCGACATCACCATCAAGTAACGTAAGATAACCCTCAAATTGTTCGGCCAATATGACGTTAAAGTAGTCCAAAGATTCTCCAATAAGCTAGCGTGCTCATTACCAAACTGAATTACATATAAACGTATGTATTAAATGAATTAAATGAACAGAACATAAATTAATCATTTTGTAGGTATGTACCAAAGTGCCATTTTGAAAAAAATAATGAAAACGGCCTTTGTTTACTCATCGATTCACTACTTAATTAATTGGTAAATTAATTCATAATAAACTTCTAACTTATATGTAATATTCTTTCAATAATTGTATTTTAGTAGAAATCAGTTGGTGCATATTCAAAATAAATCACATATGCTACGTAAAAAATGCGTATTGTAAGTTAACTTGTTAAATTAGCATTATTATTAGGTTAGATGAAAGTGCAACAAAAAAGTGGATAATAATGCTTATTTAATCGTACATGTCAATTCCATGATAATACCCCCGAAAAATTGATTTTAAACCCTAACGTTTAATCTGCTCTACCTAAAATGGTCAGAAACTATACCATTATATGCACAGCATGGAAATTCTGAGGGGGAGTGAAATTATAAAGTGCCTTTTCGGGCCCAAAAATGGTAGACGTGCGTCAAAAACATCGTTTTTCAGCGTCACTAACGATGCTCTATCTTTCTAGAGCATAAAAACAAAAAATTTCGAGAAAAAAACAACAAAAAAGTCGAACAAATCGAACAAAATATAGTCAAACCATAAGTATGTCACGAAGCGCCGAAAATTTGGCACTTTTGAGCAAATAGATAGCTAAAAATGCTTAGAAAAGCACCTTTTTTACAAATTTCTTGGGAACATTCGAAAAATCACCAATTCTGGGAAGGGAGGTGAAAACATTTATGCGGAGGGAGTAAAAATTATTCAGGGGGGGGGTGAAAATCCCCTGATCATGTATGGAAACTACTAAAAATTGCATTATCTAATAAAAAATTCAATGTATTTTATCGCAATAAAAACTCCCTTACTCCAATTTTTTCCAAAAAATGGCAAAAAAAACACATAAAAATTGCCAAAAATCATAAGTTTTCGCTAAAATCGGGGGAAGAGGCAACTAACTTTGGCTGGAGGACCCTCCAACGCCCCATGTGATACGAGCATGAGGCGAGCGCATTCAAGTATTCTGTGGGAATATAAAGACGTGAAATTATAAGCGTACGAGTATAAAAGCTACGGCTTACCATTACAGTAAGGTAAGTTAAATTATTGAGAACCATTTCGGTGGCCTGTTGCGAGCCCCAGCCTTCTCCCCTTAAAATTCGCTTGGCAATGTTGTGCGATTCGGTCATTTTAGCCGACAAGGATAAAATGAAAGTTCGCTCCAGTGGTTCCAAATACGGGTCGACCAATTCAATGTTTTGCAGCCACGGAAGCAAGTAATTAAGCATGGTGGCCCGTCGTGCTGGCTTAGCCGTGCAAGTACGCAGCGAAATTTCTATTTTTGAATATTTTAAGTTGAACGTATTTAAGGTTTTCCAAGAATAAATGATAAAAATAATTTACAAAAATATTTATGAAGAGAAAAAATGGAAAACTGTAACATTTTATAAAACTACATATATATGCAGAAGATGAAAAAAATTAAAAAATAAAAAAAGGCAAGCAACCATCAATCCCGATAATTGGACGGGGCGAACGGGTCGTTTGACCAGGGCTATGTTTTGAACAGTAAAAGCTAAAAATTCCACTTTTGAACGCAGTAAACAACTGTTTTTAAAGCTCAACAAATACTTTTTGGATCAAGAAATCCGTGGGCCAGGATAACCACCTTTCAAAGCTAAGAAACCACCTTCAAAGATAGGAAAAACCATCTCCAAAGCTCAAAAACCATATATGTAAGAGGGGGATGAGAAGGATC
The DNA here is from genome assembly GCA_036768485.1 of Mermis nigrescens. NCBI lineage: Eukaryota > Metazoa > Nematoda > Enoplea > Mermithida > Mermithidae > Mermis > Mermis nigrescens. The sequence goes on along the minus strand of JAVLUZ010000611.1, from coordinate 257,538 downwards.
CTCCACCCAAAGTCGGACGTCCCCCGTCCCCCAAAGCCGAAAAATTTTTGACCGCCTGATTTTCGAAAAAAATCGAATTTTTTGGCCGTTTTTAGGCGTGTTTGGCCAAAAATTGGAAGTCTTTTACCCCTACTCCTAAAAATGGCCGAGATCCCCCTCAAAAAAAATTTCGAGCCGTTACATGTATAATAAAAACCATTTTCCAAAGCTGGAAAACCACTTTTCTAAGCTGAACAACCAGTTTTCGGATGTGGTCAACCAATTTCAAGATGGACATTGGACAATCCCTTCTTGAACCAGGACAACCAAACCCTTTTCATTGGAAGGCTAGACGAGGCGAACGTCTGACTGTTGACCAGGTATGCTACACACATACATACACAGAGTTTCTGCGATGATAATTCATCAACTCCTTTCAGTATTTTCGTAATTTTTTTCACGAAACATGTTCATACTTTTCTTTACTTATTAAAGAATAAACGTTTTCTGCAGTAGTTAGCAAAATAAAAATCAAATATTTGTTCAACTTTGTGATCCATTTTTATTATTTATTAATAATATTATTACTATTATTAATATATTATTATTATAATAATAATAATAATAATTAATAATAATAATAATGTAATTATTCATTATTATTATTATTATTATTATTATTATTATTATTATTATTATCATTATCATTATTATTATCATCATTATTGCTATTATTAATATTTATTCAGAATTACCCGGCTGTGTGTCATCTCCAACAAAAACTTATGAGAAACTACTTGTAAACCAACGAATCCTATTCGGCATCCTTGTTTGAACATTTAACAAATAAAAAGAATGCGTATTCATTTCTTGCATGTAAAGTAGATTTATAATCGTAGTCCGTAATTTTCCGCCCTTGAGAGTTTGTTCAATTTTTTAGCCAATCGAGAATTAGGTTGGCTTTAATTTTTTAATGAAAAATTGACAATGAATGATACTCTTCGTTACCTAGATTTATGTATACAACGTACCTTTTGACTATTTATCAAAATGCTGAATATTAAAAGAAGCATAAAATATTGCATAACAAAAGGGAGTGTGGCAAAGAGACACAAAATGGAATGCTAAATAAGTTGTCTTACAGATTTCTCTGCGAAATATGGACACTTAACAGTCCTTAAGTTTCGCTAAGGATATCAATGCCTGCGTTATAGCGCGGAATCATATTATAACACAGCAGCAATACAAAAACTTTGTTTGGAAAATAAACTTTAGATATTTCCATGCTCTTAAAAGAAAAAAAGCATCGCCAGAAACGTCGAAAAATAATGCTTTTGGCGTGTGTCACACGACGGCTTATCGTGAAGAGAGCGAGTTGTACTTTAACCCTCCCCAATATTTTGAAATGTCGGGTACTGTCGATTTGAAATCGAATTTAACACCCTTATATCGTCCAAAACGGCATTTTAAAACATTGGAAAAGGTCGTAATGGCATTTTACGACGTAAAAACGTTCGCTAGAAGTGCCACTATTTACTGCAGGACCATTTCCTCATTTCGCCCTTCTGGTCACACCATACATGCACACGGTCAAAAGCTCTGAGAGAGGGTAAACCGGGTTTCCTGAGGGGAGGGGGTAAATGAGTAATTTCGTTACTTTTTAGAGCCAAATTTTTGTACTTAATTCGTCGTACTTTATTTTTTATGAATAGTTATGCTTAAATTTGCATGAAAACAGTCACAATAAGGGCAATGGAATGACCTGCAACATTGAATATTTACAAAATAATGGAAGCAAAGTGTCTGGAAGAATGAAATGAACAGTCCACTACTAAAAAAATTAGCATATATACATGAAATTACACTGTTAGACGTCACTTGGCGCATTTTCATGGTTCAATCGCTTTCGGTCCAAAATGACCTGAGGGGGGTAAGCTTCCCAAAAGCTCTGGTGGGGGGATACCCCTATACCTCCGACCCAGTGTGCATGTGTGGGCCACATTATGCATGAAACGGCTAGAAATTTGGGGAGGGGAGTCCCGGCCCTTTTTAGGGGAAGGGGGTAGATGACCTTTAATTGTTAGCCAAAAACGGCCAAAAAACGCTTAAAATGGCCAAAAAATTCAATGTTTTCCAAAAATCGGTGGGGAGGGGGTCAAGAATTTCCTGGCTTTGGGTGGGGATTTGGGGGATGCCGACTTTAAATGGGGGATCCCTCAACCCCTGTTATGTGTATGGGCCACAACCACCCTGCCCAGGTACGGTGCGTATCTAAACTTTTTGAGCCAAACAAAGCTCAACAGAAAAAATTCGGGGCGGATCTTCCAGCATTCCTACGCTGTACATGTCTGAAAATGACCTGATAAGATTTGTAGCGTAATTTCGGGATGCGATTCAGCCAATTGCTGCGAGATACACAATTGCGATTTCAGCAAGCCTCCTCCTTCCAGCGATCCCACGCCAGTCGCACTCTGATTGGCTGAAGATATCGATTCTACTGCTGCGAAATGGGCGGAGCTTGGCGTTGTTCTTGCCAATCCGGATAAAGCCCCACAATTAGCCACACCTCCATCAGTGTCCGTTTCTTCACTGCCACACGATGCAGGCGCAGTTACTTGTTTGTCGGATACGCCTGATTGGCCAAACAATTTGTTTGCATATTATTAAATTTTATAAAAATCAATCCCGGTGAAGTAATGTGCCAGGGAAATAAGATGCAGATTTAAAATGACCATGTCTCCTGAGAAAATTAGTTAAATGTTACTGATGAGGTCTGCAGACCAGATAGAGTGAAAATGATTTTCAGGTTAAAAGCGTTGATCAGAGAGTATTTTGTTAAATTTATATACGAGTATGAACATACATACTTAGTATTATTAGTCTCATTTTATAAATTTGTGAAATACGACGGATTATTTCGAAACTTTATAATGCAATAATTTATTAACCGGATATTTACATAATTTCGAGACTGAGTGCACACCACATGGGCACATTTGATTAGAAATCTTGAAATAATTCGGAATTTGCAGTACTAAAAATAAAAATCGATTGAACTTACTTTTCTGTTCCAATTCGTCAGCCGAATTTGAATGGGCAGAGTCTGCACGCGAGGGAGGACTAAAATTAGCGCCGGCAACTGCCGCACTAGCATTGCCTAGCAAAGTTTCGTCAACGACCGCTGCGAAATAGCGCTGGCAAAGGATCTGCAGCAAATCCATAGCATATTGTTGCGTTTCAACCACCGGGTAACCAGTGTACATCAAAGTCAAGTTAAGCATTGCTATGAAGTCGCATGGATATTCACTGAAACAATATCAAGCATACCTACATACAAGGACGTAAGCAGCCGAGGGGTAGGCGGAGGGAACCAGCCCCCTAAAGAAGACATATTTTTATTTTTCACAAGGGTTCCCCAAAGGAAAAAATTAAAAATTCTCGAAGTCTACTAAAAAGAGAGCCAAAATACGTTTTTAGCACAATTTTGAGATGCTAAAATCAGGCACGTAGCTGGCCGTCCTGTTTTGGGGGACCAACACCAATTTAGGGGGACTAAAACCCAAAAAAGCCAAAAACAGCACAAAATAACGTTTAAAAAGTCATATTTTTCCGATTTTTCTGAAATGGGGGGTCCGGACCCCCTCATTCCCCCAGAGCTACGTGCCTGACTAAAATCAAAATCTTCTGGCGCTTCGCGCGGGATTCATTATTTGCTGATATATTTTTTTACTTTTGAAGCCTAGACTTGACTTAAACATTGTGAATATGTCAAATTTTTTAGGTGCTTCGCGCCAATTTATCATTTTCTGCATTACTTTTGTTTGTAAAACAGCAAAATTAAATGCAAAGACAAGAATTTCACAATGTTTTGGAGTCAAGCTTGATTTTGATATTGAGAAATTAAACAAACAGATAGATTAAACGAAAGATTTTTTATATCCAAGTTAGAAATCAAGCAAAACAAATTTTTGAAATTCTTTTCATATGGTATAGATCTCATCGAGAAACGCTGAAAAATGCCATTATTTTCGCGTAACACTTATTGGTTCTCGTTATAAAGGACATCTAAAATTTCGGAGAATCCAAAGATATAAAATCCTGGTTACGCCCCTGCATACGTGCAATACATCCCTCAAAGCCAGAAAATTTTTGCCCCCCCCGTTTGAAAAAATTGAATTTATCGCCCGTTCTTAGGTTTTTGGCCAAAAACTGGAGGTCATTAACCCCCCCCCAAATGGCTGCGCGGACTTCCACTTAAAATTTCAAGCCATTACACGCATGGTATCAAGCCAGTATTCGTACGGGGTCAGATTTTCACCCCCCGCTCGGGGTCAGATTTCCACCCCCGCTCGGGGACGGGGTCGAGGATGAAAAACCCCGGTTTTCGGAGTCGAGGTTGAAGATTAACAGTTAACATTGAGCATACTAATAAAGCTGGTTATGTTCAACATTTTATTCTCATTACAAGTTCAAACATGGTTTTAGCAATTTAGCATTCCTTTCAATTTTAATCACTAATCGCTCTCGCTTTTTCGTATTCTTCCACACTTTTTTCTTTTTTTCTGCTAAATAATATAATAAATCCATAGTCAGTGGCGGATCTAGGATTCAGCTATGATGGGGCGGTATCCCAATTTTTTTCCAAAAAACAGTCAAAAATAGGTCCAATAAATTTGCCCTTAACGGCGCGAAATGGCGTTTTTCGGTGTTTTACATTGTATACTTTTACATAAAATCACTTTTAACGCAATATTTTTTCTAAAAATTTGAAAATTTATACAAATTTGTGCGAAAAAATCATTAAATTTCTTCAACAAAAATCTAGCGCGAAGCGCCGGAAAGTTTGTGAAATTAAGGCGTATAGACGTCCAGAAGCATGATTTACTGCTTGATTTCCTGTATTTTTAGCAATTGATGCGAAACGTCGAAATTTTTAATTGAAAATAGAAGAAAACTATGCAGAAATAGCTGTTTCTGCTGCTAAAATTATTTTGAAACCTACATTAACAGAAAATGGCTTCCGGGCAGTGTTTTTTGTACAAGGTCCGTTTGTATACATGTACAGAGATGGTCCTAAAAGTCTTTGTACATTTTGTACACGCAAATTTTTGGGTACTATGATATAGTACGGTAGCGACTTTAATGTGGTAAAAACAGAGTTGTTCGGCCTTTTGGTTTTATGAGGGCAAAAATCATTAGGAATGGTTTTAAAAGCGCGAAGCGCTGAAGAATTTGACATTTCTCCTTTCAAAATGCGATTTCTGCTATTATAAAGATATATAGGACATACAATTACTCATTTCGGCGCGAAGCGCTGAAAAATTTAAGCGAATTTCAGACCTTTTTTTGCAGTTTTTGTCATCCCAAAAATCTTTGTACATGTGCAAAGACGGTCCCGAAAAGTCGTTGTACATCGTGAAAAATCTTTGCCGAATACAAAAGGACCGTGCTTCCAGGTCGCCAAGAAAGTAAATAAATGTCATTAATAGGTATCATCAGGCGCGTAGCGCCGAGAAAAATTCGAGAAATTATGGTCACTGACGGCCAAAATTCATTGCGAATTTCATATCCATTCTTTATCTCGCCAAATGTTTTTGGCCAACGGAGGGAGGTGAATTGGCCGCCCCCGCCCCCTTAAATCCGCCCCTCTCCATAGTGTATTTTTACGAATGACAAAATGCAGAGCGTTTTGGCGCACTTTATGGTGATAAGTATGCGAACATGTACATATGTATGTACGTATTAACAGCATGGCAACTAGGCGTACATTCTATAAAATATCGCGAGTGTCGAGTTTAACATAGTCGTTATGCTCGTGAATGAATCATCCTTGTTTGGCGTTTGCCGAATTTATTTGCTATTTATGCAATTCTCCTATGTACCAAAAAATTAAATGCTTCATTTCACCCCCGAAAAAGGTTCAAGCCCGACTCGAAAAATCTTGCCCCAGTCGGGGAGTCGGGGTCGGGGTTTAGGCCGGGGTTTTTCGGGGTCGGGGTCCCCGTGCGATCACTGTATCAAGACATAGAAATTGACGCAAGATGAAACCGAAATCATAGCTAAAGCACTTTACAATCCAGAAAAACATTCCTTTTGAGTAAATATAAAGAAATTTTTAGAAATCTAGAATATGAGATGGAGTTCTTGATAAGTTATCAACACAATAAGTACATAGTTTCCTTCGAGATAAAACTTGATGATAATTTTTCTTACTATTTATTCAAATTTGAAATTTATGCAACTTCACTTTATTCATTTAAATTTATATAATAAAAATGTACCGAGATGAGAAGACCGTAACCAAAGCTCTGAAGCATTTATCGGCGATTCTGGACGAAGATGTAAAGCACTTGTCTATGATCCATTCTAGCAAGTGTGCGTTGTCGGAATTGTAATCAAGCAAAAGGATCAAAGTCTCCTCACTCAATGTGTTAATCTGCCATACATAATATGAAGGTTTAATTAAATGCAATAGAAATATTGAATACTTACGGGCGTTTAGAGCATAAAATACAATATTTACCCAAAGTTTATATGCAGTAGTATATAATATGTACATACGTACATACCTTGCTGAGACTAGAGGAAAAATTTTTGCCTCGAAAATTAAGATAATTTCTGCATAATGCATGCCAATAAATTAATAATAAATCAGTGGATCATGAATGTCGTTTAAACTAATGCAAAAATACCCAACAGCCTATTCAGTCTTTATACACAGCAAGACCTAAACTCACGGGATACTTAGCGAGCAGCTGAAGTAATTGACAGATAGCCTACAATGGTGCAATTTCGCACAGCGAGACTTATGTATGTAATATGCTCATTAATTGCTCTGTAAAATATCATGATTATTATTTCATTTTGAACCACTTTTATAATTTATTTACAATGACTCACAAATTTTCATTCATGCACTTCAGTGAAATGGACTTCGGTCAGTTTGCACGAAACGATACTTTACTAGTCAGTGCGATCAAAATATCAAGAAATATTTACAAGATTATGCGTCAGTTTTTATTACAATTTCGCCAGTTTTTTGTGATCGCAAGCACACCTGGGCAATGGGTTCAACCCGGTTCAGCCCAGTCTCAACAGTAGGCCGTTCGGTATCACCGGTCAAGGTTACAAGTATCAACAAGAATTTTGAGTAAGAGAATCAAAGATGAATGCAAAATCGAATCAAAATAGATTGAGGCACAATAAATGGAAGAAAATAACATAAAACAATGCATACCAATGAACCAACTAACCAATGCATATCAAATAATCAGTTAACCATCCAACCAACCAACCAGCCAAATCAAACAGCTAACTAAACAAACAAACAACTAAACAACTAGCCAGCTAACTAACCAACCAAGTAATCATCTAAGCAGTCAAAATTTATTGATAAGCATAAGACACGCTCGAAAAATCATATCTGTATCTACTTAGTGAAGCTATTGACAAAACCATTTAAGCTCTCCCCATACTTCGGCTGATAAAACAAAGATACATAATGCACATAAAAATTCACTATTTACTATGAAAATGATGAGAAAAATTTTCACAACAAAGCAACCATTTTTGGCATTGGCAACCAAGCAATATTTCTTGGTCCTGGTATCAAAAGGAAGACCGGCCATTGCCCAGGTACATATGATCACAAGATTACATACGTCAGTATTACGTCAGTTTTTGGTTCAAAGATTTACAAGATTATGCCAGTTTTTGCGTAAGAATGTCCTTCTAATAAATTTTTTTAAGGCAAATTTTACAAATTTTGCTCTTGCTCTCTACATTATTTGTTTAATCTTAAATACCTCCTGAAGGAATGCATACTTTTTTCGTGCTGAGATCCAATCAATGCATCCATCCAACCAAAAATGTAACCCCGATCGTCGCTAATAGCATTGCTGTCAAAAACTGGACCGCATGTCAACACGGCGCACATTCCTGCGACGGCAAAGTACTCGTCGCTAGCCAAGTTGTCGCGATCTTTCGTCGGCCTACTGTAGAAAGGATCAGCAAAAATGGCTAGACATGCATGCACTGGCTTGATTTGATTGAGAGCAAGTCGGAAATTTTCAACTAGTAAGGAGTAGAAGACCCTTTATATTGACCAAAAATGGGAAAAAATTAGCTGGAGTGGCCTAAAAACCATACGCGGTCATGGGGGTTCCAATGAGGATTTTCCACCCCCACCAGAATTCGCGGTTTTTCAAAAGTTTATTTCCTGAAAATCGTTTTGGATGGGGACCTGAATGCGCAAACCGGCGTAAATCGTCTTGGATGGGAGAAAACTCTTGGCCCCTTTGGATGCGGCAGCCTCAATGACAACGGTCTGCGCCTACTATCATTTGCAAACTTCAATAGAATGGTAGTGTGCAACACGTGGTTTCAACACCCTATCAATCTACAGGCACACCTGGTTTTCGAATAACAGAAGAGATAAAAGTATGCTTGACTACTTCCTGGTGCATAAGCGGTTCCACAGTGCTATCCATGATGTTCGGGCAATGCGCGGAGCTTCGATCGGATCAGATCACCACCTGGTCAGGGCCAAATTCCGATTGCATCTGAAGGCGCACAACAATATTCGCCCCACAGCTACCCTCGATTACTCGCACTTATCCGACCCCAACAGTCAGGCCAAATTTCAACTTCTTTTACAAAATAAATTTTCCCCACTGTTAGCCAACAATGTTGATGAAAACTGGAACTCAACAAAAAACGCCATTATCTACTCACTTAATGAAATTTGTCCCAAAAAACGACGAAAAATAAAACCTTGGATCTCAGATGATACCCTAAAACTAGTTGAAGAACGCGCAAAAATCAAGAATATTAATCACAAGCTGTACCTTTTCCTCAATAGACAAATTAAACGGCAGCTTAAGACGGATAAGGACGCTTGGTGGAATGTGAAAGCCCAAGAAATGGAAATAGCCAGCAAGAACCATGATTCGCGCTTACTTTACAGCATCCTGCGAAGTTGTAATGGAAAGTTTAAAGCAACGAGTTCAAACCTCAAAGATCACCATGGCAACCCCATCAAATCACTAACGGGTAAACTAGATAGATGGAAAGAACATTTTAGCCAATTGCTTAACCGCCCACACCCCACAAGCCTAGACAAAAGGCTGATGGAGAACGTGGATCTGAAATTTTCAAGCACAATTAATGATCATCCTCCAACTGAAGAGGAAATCAGAATATCAATAAAAAGACTCAAGAACCGGAAGGCACCAGGTGTGGACAACATCCCTGCTGAAGCTTTAAAAGCTGGAGGAGAGGCAATAGTCAAACAACTAAAAGGCGTATACTCGACCATCTGGAACAAAGGCACAGTGCCTCAAGACTTTAAGGACTCAATTATCGTACCAATTCACAAAAAGGGAGACCCAGCTACCTGCAAAAACTATAGAGGAATAAGCCTGTTAGCAACATCTGGAAAACTTCTGACCTCTATAATCCGATCCAGACTACTCAGTGTTAGAGAAACTAACTGCAGGGAAGAGCAGGCTGGTTTCAGGCCTGGAAGAGGTTGCACCGACCAAATATTCACACTTAGGCAACTAACCGAATCGCGCCTACGCTGTAAAAAGGACACATTCTTGGTATTTGTGGATTTTGCATGCGCATTCGATAGCATAGACCATTCGTCCTTATGGTGCGCCCTCAAAAATGAATCAATCCCGCATGCCACACTTAGTATTCTCAAGGCCTTCTACGACGGTGGAATGAGCAGGGCAAAATATTTGGGAAATGTGTCCTCACCATTCTCAATTACCACTGGCGTTAAACAGGGATGCATTATTTCGCCTATGTTGTTCAACGTGACTATGGACTGGATTCTCAGAAAAACTTTCGACGACATGCCAGGTGTACAAGTCGGAGCTAATTTGTCTCTCACTGATTTAGTATACGCCGACGACATTGTATTTTTTGCCGAAACAGCTCAAGCCGCACAAAATACCTTGAATGCGTTACAAGTGAATGCCAACAAACTCGGCCTGACAATAAACAGCGAAAAAACTAAATTTATTCTCACGGGCACACAACCGGCCATATTACAACTTGATGGCAAACCAATCGAACGGGTGGATGCATTTAAATATTTGGGATCGGTTATCGATAGTGGACGAATAGTAGCAACTAGCGACATCAAAAACCGCATTGGGAATGCCATGTCAGCATTCACTTCACTAAAGAAGTGTTTGTGGAACCAAAAAGACGTTACCATCACAACAAAAATGAGAATTTTTAATGCTTCCATCAGGACAATTTTGATGTACGGCTCTGAGTCGTGGACTCTGCTTAAAAGCGATATGCACATATTAGAACGTTTTCAACTTCGATGTCTTCGCAGCATTTTGCACATAAATCTACGAGACCGATGGGAGAATGAAACTGTGCTGCAAGTATGTAAAAACCAAACCAGTATCGAACTCTACTTAAAGCGACAGCGGCTCAGGTGGTTTGGACATGTCTGCCGCATGAACAACACCCGACTACCCTATCAGTTAATTAACTCCAAGCGGCCCACGGGGTGGAAAATCTCTCGAGACGCCCCTAAGAAAACATGGTTGACACAAGTGGCACAAGATGTTCAGCCGCTCCACTTCTCAATCATTGATGCCCAACAAGCAGCCTTGAACCGCGATCAATGGCGTGCTGTAATCCGTGATACACTGCCTTTGGCCGCCACAGCTCAACGGTCGTTGCCCTACCAACGTCATTGAAGCTTATGGTGTTTAAGTCAAGTAAGTAAGTCCGTCGAAAAGGCGCTTTTTAAGCATTTTCAATAATCTATTTGCTGAAAAGTGTCAAATTTTCGGCGCTTCGCGCCATATACAGTCGAACTCGGAAAATACAAACCTTTTGGGGACAAAGGCTAAAAGTGTGCATTATCCGATCGTGTGCATTAACCGTGGTGCATTTTACACAAAGATATAAAAGCAACGGCTTTGTTAGTATAGGTGTGCGTTATCCGGAAAAATGCATTATCCCGGGTTTACATAATCCGAGTCGACTGTACTCATGTTAAGACTATATTTTATTCAATTTGTTCGATTAGAGCATCGTCAGAAACGCCGAAAAACGATCTTTTTGACGCGTATCCACCATTTTCAGGCCCGAAAAAGGAATTTTTAACTTTCATACCCCCTCCCAGAATTCTCATGCTGCGCGTGTCTGCTAAAAACGCAAGTTTTTGCCCAAACGCCGAGGTTTAAACATCTTAACTTTTGGTGTAATTGGAGATTGATCGACTTTGGGCGGCCAACCTCGGTTTACTGTCAGGTAGAAATGCGACACGCTACTACAGTAATCAAATCACACTTGATGCACACGTTAGAACAACAGGAATTTAAGGCATTTATTGAAGGGACATAACATCTGAAGGGAACCGGTCCGAGCTCAGCACGTAAAAACTGCTAAGTGAGGAGTTAGCGCTGATAAAGGCTATTGGGTTCGCCCAATAGCACCGGTTTTATTAATGCGTATGCGCGCAATAATATACAGCTGCACAATCCACAAGACAGCTCAGTCCGAGCTGGTGGCTATAAACGAACACAGGTCAGCCCGTTAAGTGGGTTAAGTGTAAATTGATCCAAACGTATAGTTCCTATTATTATAAAGGGCTCGACAGACGTGCAAATAGACACGCGGAGTAATTTAGTATGAAAAAGTATATTATGTTATGATTATTATATATTGACCACTACCGGGCGTGACATTACGGACATTTCGCCCCCCCCACAATTCGCCCCCTCCCCACATTTCGCCCCCTCCCCACATTTCGCCCCCCCTCCCCCACATTTCGCCCCCCGCACATTTCGCCTCCGGACATTTCGCCCCCGGACATTTCGCCCCCCGGACATTTCGCCCCCCCCCAGATTTCGCACCCCGGACATTCCGCCCCCTCATTTTGCCCCCCGGACATTGCACTCCCCCTACACATTTCGCCTTACCCTAAATTTACTGTGCATAGGGGAGGTGTAAACTTTAAAATAAATTAGATTTCGTCCATGAGCTGACAAGTGTATGCTTCATAAAACCCCTAGGCCCAGTTGCACCAAACGCATGTAGCCCGTTTACAGGTAACAAGCGTCACTATTACAGGAAACGGGTTGCATCAAAATTTGTTACAGGGAAGTTGTTTACAAGTTAACAGGTAACAATTTTGTAAAATACGGGTTGCACCAAAAAACTTTTGCAGGTACTTTTCTACAGCTTAAAAGCGCCTATTCAAGGGGTAATTTTTTACCTGTAGACACATTCCAGTTGCCCCAAATTTTTCTACATGCGTTAAAAGTTTTGCCTGTAATTCAGTTTAATGGAGTTTGATGACGAGTCGATTCGAACTTGTAATTGCAATCCTGAGTGCGTAATTTCGATCAGAAAACTTATTTTTATAGAAAATCTGATTCAGTTGATAGTAATGTAAGTTCGGACTGTATATGCTTGTGTATTCGGGCTCTCGTTGTACAAGTTGCACGTGGTTACTAGTAAATTCAAATTTTAGTCATCGTTTTTTCTTTGTGAAAAGTAATGATTAGTCATTTTTTATGCATATTATGTTCTATTTTGAATAAGCGAATAAATCTTGATAGAAAAATTTAACTTCGCATCAGATGTATGGTGTCTCTCATTACTTCATTTTTTGAAGTTTTTTCAGTTCAGGGTAGCACACAAGTGAAGCGTATAAATCCGGGGGTGAAATGTTCTGCAGAGTGAAATGAGGGGGAAGCGAAATGTGAGGGGGCGAATTGTGGGGGGAGGGCAAAATGTGAGGGGGCGAATTGTGGGGGGAGGGCGAAATATGGGGGGGCGAAATGTCCGGGGGGACAAAATGTGGGGGGAGGCGAAATGTCTGGGAACGAAATGTGAGGAGCGAATTGTGGGGGGGGGGCGAAATGTGGGACGCGAAATGTGGGGGGGGGGCGAAACGTCCGCATACTGCCAACCTCATCCTTCTCTTAAAGATATGGCCAAATGCAGTAGCGGATCTAGGATTTTCGTAATGGAGCGCGGTACCCCTGCTTTTTCCAGAACAGTCAGAAATAGGTCCGAAAATTCGCCCTTGCGCGAAATAGCATTTTCAGTCATTTTACATTGTCTATTTTTATTTAAAATCAGTTTGGCACAACATTTTTCCTGGAAATTTCAAAATTTTCGACAATTTGGGCGAAAAAATGGTTAAATCTCCTCGACTTATTCGGAAATTCGACGCGAAGCGCCTTAAAACTTGTGATTTAGACAAAAGGACGTTGACAGGCTCGAACTACTGTATATTGAAGCATTTGACACAAAACTTCAAAAATTTTAATCTACATATTTAGAAATGGGAGGAATTGCTGTCTTAATGCTTTAGAAATTGTTTTAAGAGTCATGGAAATGTTCGTTGCCGCAAAAATATATTCCTGACGCAAACTAAGGCTCCCAGCAGGCCGCTAAGAAAGTAAAGGAATGACATTAATAGTTATTTTGGCTAAAAATGTAAAAACTGTATAGATTTTCGACTGATTTAAAATCTCAAAAATCGAGGGGACTATTAAACTAAGACGCGGAACGCAAATTCCCCTCTCAGCTCATAGTTCGTCTTTTATTCCATTAATTTAAATGGCAAAATGGTCTTATATCTTAAATTAGAGAGAAATGACGGAGCTGACTTCCACACAAATGCCTACATAAAACTTCTTTACTCACGCTAATACATACATGTACGTAAGATGTCAGATAAGAAGCATAAATGTAACAGAAAGATGGGGGATCCCCTACTAGAACTGGTTGTCCCTCATTCCCAGAGCTAAAAAATTTTTGAATCCCCATCGATTTTTAGGAAAAAATGAATTTTTTCGGCCGTTTTTAGGTGTTTTTGGCCGTTTTTTGCCAAAAATCTGAGGTCCTTTACTCCAATTCCCCCAATGGCCAGGGAGACCCCCACCCCCAAAAGCTCGAGCCGATACATGTATGACAAGAAGTAATTAGCTCTTTTTTACCTCCTATCAAGCACTAATCCCAGCCGGCCGCTCCATGAAGCGAAGAGATAGAATAAATTCTTGCGCAAGTCATTCGGCAACAAATTTATACGTTTTTCGACTAAAATTAAACAAGACGTTGAATGACAATTTCAGTTTAGTCAATTTAAATTTGCATTGTATCCATACATGTCCCATGATCTTGAGAAGGGCTTTGAGGTTTCTAACCCGCCCCCCCAGAATTCACGATTTTCAAAGTTTCCATAATTTTTTAAGAAATTGGTCTACATATATCTCGGGAAATTCGTCGGGATAGCACGCAAAAACCGCATTTTACGACGTTTTTCGACAAGCTCCATCCATTAAGATTTTAAAATTTATGCTTTTCGAGCAAACTTGTTTCCAACTTAAAATAATATAAAAATTGTCGTTTTTTGGTCGCGCTTGAGCCAAGATTATGGAAAATACTTCATATCTGACGCGAAGCGCCGAAAATTTGAAGATTTTATGTGCGTCAAAGACGGGCTATTTTTCCATCTTTCCGTGCATTATCTTACCTTTCAAAATATTTTTTCGGGCCAATAAGGGGGCGGCCGTCCTCCGCCCCCTAAATATGGCCCGGTTCACTTGTATTATTAAATCGCAACGTACGTATGTAATTGCTAAATGCAAGTCTTCACTTGACACAGAAACCATTCATCGCATAATTGATTATGCATTCATGCTATTTTCAGCATATGCAATAATTTGTTATTGGTTTACGTAAGTTAACACTAAGCAAGAAGACACGTAGCTCTGGGGCGATGGGGGGCCGGACCCCCTAAATTCAGAAAAATCGGAAAAATATGACTTTTTAAACGTTATTTTGTGGTATTTTTGGCCTTTTTGGCTTAAATCCCCAAAATTGGTGTTTGTCCCCCAAAATAGGACGGCCAACTACGTGCCTGTAAGCAATAATTGTGAAATGAACGCTTAATTCAGTACAGGCACGTACATAGCTGGCCGTCCTATTTTGGGGGACCAACACCAATTTTGGGGGGACTAAGCCCAAAAGGCTAAAAATAGCACAAAATAACATTTAAAGTCATATTTTTCCGAATTGGGGGTCAAACCCCGCCCCCATTCCCCCAGAGATGCGTGCCTGGTTCAGTGAAGAATGACCGCTACTTACCCGTAAAACTGTCGATCAATGAACTGATCAGTTTAGCAAAGTGCAAATGAAGGGAGAATATCATCTGTTGCTCTCGATCATGATCGGATTCAAGGTACAGGCGGGCGTGATCGATGATATCTAGCATTGTTTGCCTCAGCTGACCCGAATCTATATCCAAGCAGCTACGACTCAAGCTGAAAATAAAAGCTATTCCGTTCCAAAATCGAGCTAGCTTACAAAACACAGATACACTATAATATCGTTATGTAAAGGACGGCTTTTTCGGTTTTTACATAAAACACTTTTTAAACTGGTAAAAAGAAAATAACGCCTACATCTTCATATGCACGGCCGTATTTAGGTCAGCGCGACTGCCCCACCCTTGGCCGTAAAAAAATTAGGCAGGTATGTAAGGTGACGCACGGGAAAAAAGAAATCGCATCTGGTTGCCAGAAAATCGTCAAAATTTTATATTTCCTAGTTTTGCCTCAGGCGCGACCAAAAAATGACACTTTTATAGCCTGTCTTAAGAGGGGAAATTTGTTCCCAAAAATTAGAATTTTATGAGTTTAACGGATAGAGCATGTTAAAAAACATCAGAAAATGAGCTTTTTACAAGCTATCCCTACAAAATTTCCGAAACATTAACCAATTAACTTTGTATCCACCCCCTACGCCCTCCTAGGCCGGATCCTACTTACGGCCCTGCATCTAAGTATTTTTAGGCAATGGATTTGAAGAAACAGCACACTTTCTTGGTGCGCAGGTTGGATAATTTTTTCAGATTAATAAATTAAATACAGCTTGACTTACGGTGAAGATATGGTGTGTCTGAAGACAATCATTTCAAGCAGACGAATTAATTGAAGCCTCAACAGGTCCTTGCGTTTCTTTCTTCTAACGTTTTCTTGTTTTCTTTCGGCTGCTTCGCGCAGAAGTGGCGACAATTCTTCAAGCAAGCAACTAAATATCAAACAGCGAAGATAAAAATATCGAATTGCGAATTTCCTCTATGTACATGTACAGGAGCGTACGCAGGATTTTTTAAGGGGGGGGCGGTCCCAAATTGGTGAACCTATATTTCGGGATGTGCTCGCCGGGGCACCAGATAAAGTACATTTTCTGACGTTCCGAAGATGCTTTATCCGTAAAACTCATAAAATTCAATTTTTTCGAAAAAAATTATATTTTCCCCCTAATAAGCTATGAAAAACGACGTTTTTTGGCCGCGCTTGAGCCTATATTAACGAAAATAATAATTTTACAGCGCGAAGCGCCAAATTTTTTAGATCTTTCGATGAAAAGATGCCAATTTTCATGCATTTGCATACCTTTCCAAAATGATTTTTTAGCTAAGGGGGATGGGGCAGCCGCCCCCCCGCCCTGCGTACGCCCATGTGCATGTGTATTTTTTATTCTTACATTGCATTCCGTTGTTGGAATTGCCAGGAATTATATAGATTATTGAAGTGAAAAAATATTGACTAGAAAAATGCAGTAAGACAAATAAACTGAAATTTCAAGGAAAGAAAAAGCAAAGCAATTCGTGGTATACAGGGTGAACCACGTAACTATCCGCAGTGCTTTCCAATTCCAGCTTCCCTGAAAATCGTCTAAATTTGATGAAAAAAATAGAAAAGTGAGTTGCAAAGTTTTATTACAAAGAAAAACAAGTCAGCTGAACACTGCATCACTTTTACGGGATCACTATCCAGCTCGGTCATATGCAGAAATCATTCGTTTTATCCAGTTGTTTTGTTGGAATTTTAGAGGTCAGGAATACTACCAGGGCATATGGTGTGCAGTGTGAACCTAAGATTTCATAGGGCCCTTATGACAAAAAATTTTCACGGAGTCAAATCAGATGAGCGACGCTTCCACCTGATTTGACTCCATATGATTGCTCAAATGATTGACTAGATATAATTTTTTCTTGCAAGGCCTTTTTCAATTTAAAAGTGCACACGAAAAGCCCTGCACGTATTCCTAACCTGAAAATTGTATTAGGACTGGATAAAAGAAATGGTTTCAGCACATAATTCAGTTGGATGGTGATCCCGTAAAAGTACTGTAGTAATTGATCAATTTGCCTGTTTGCAAGAAAACTTTAGAACTTGTTTTGCTATTAGATAGTATATCTGGCTACATTTTCATCAAATTTGAACCATTACTGAATAGCTAGGAAAACACTGCGGATAGTTAGGTGGCCCACCCTGTACATACAGTTGTGTTGCATATGTATACAAATTTAAATAATCTTAAAGTTTTGCTCCTTTAATTGTTACTACGACACTCATAAATAAAATCAATAGCCTAATGCGATACATGAATTACTATCAGCAGTGATATGAACTACTTTCCTAGTTTTGAAAGGAAGTGCCTATAATTAAACAGGTACAATGTCAGAGGGGCATGCAACCGTTATGTTTTCAAAAAAAGGTCGAAGATACCCGCAAGAATCGCATGAAGAAAGAAGACCGATAGCATACTCAAATGAAGCTGGATTGACGGAGCCAAGGCCGAGAACCACAAGATCCCGCATATCAGCCAACTCACACCGCAACAATGGTAAAACCTGACGGAATAAATTCGTGGCTGATACATTAGCTACGCGAGGGATTCGCAATTCTGTCAAAACGCGTCCAGAATCCACTGCATCCGACGAGCTACATAGAATAAAAGCTTTGGCAAAATTAGTATAAATTGAAAGACTTTATGTACATACTAATTCGTAAAAACATACACATTAATGTAAATCCAATAAATTTCAGAATGTAAATTCTTTGAATTCAATTATAATGGCACGTCATGGAGACGTGCATAACCAATCAACTGTCATACCATAGGTGCGCAAGTTCAACCTTCCAGGGAGGGGCGAAAATCGGTAACTTGGAAATAGCCAAGTGCTTTGTAAAAAAACTATTCTTCAGCGAACAAACGATGGTATTGCTTTTAAAAATATAGCTTTTGAGCATTTGTGGCAAATATATAGCCTTTTTGAACTGACAAACGTAGCTATACAGCCTTTTTGACTAAAAGCAGCTATTCAGCTCTTTTTTAAAGCCGAGAAAATAGCTATTAATCCTTTTTAGACTCGGAAAGATGACTTTATAGCATTAATGAACTTAAATGGTATGTTTCTGAGTCCAAAAAATGCTATAAAGCTAGTTTTTTGGGCCCAAACAAGCTATGCTGCAATGTTATTTCGGCCAAATGGCTATATAGCTATCAGTATTTTGAAGCTCAGGGGGTAATACCCCCTCTCACCCTTCCCCATGCACATGTATGTGTCATGCATATCAGAAATAGTTATTTGGCGCAGCTAAAACAAACACAAGTTATATTTAAGGTTTTCATCATGCTCCGCGAAGTAAAATTATTATCAAGCAGCTTAGATAGACAAGGAGTAACATAGCTCCTATTTTCTAGCACATAAATACATGTTATACACACAGATACATAACGGGACATAACGGGTGTCCACTAAAAAATGAGACTCATTCAGAACAAACTTTTTTATATAATACGAAAAGAAAAACTCAACAAGTAATATATAGTTCTAAAGAGAAACAAAAGGCCAACAAAATGAAGTTATGCGCGGCTTTCAATCACACTGCTGCGACGAATGCCATCGATTCTTTTTCGGCTACTCAGAGATAGCTTTTGTACTACAGTGGGATCAACCTTCTTCAAGCAAAATTTAATTCGTCTGATCAACTGGGCTGAACTTTTAGCTTGCCATGCCTTTGCGTAAACAAGGGACTTCAGATAACTTCAAAAGTCCTCAATAGCACGTATTTATGGGACACAAGCAGGATTCAAAGGCTTGTCAACAAAATCAATGTTTTCAGACTTCAGATAAGCGATCACTGTTTTCGCGTAATGGGCGCTCGCCTGATCTGGCCAGAGGACATATTCACCTTGATTGTAGTTTGCTCGAATATAAGGAATCAGTCACGCTTGATGCACTCATATAAATAAGCTGGCCAGTTATTGCGCAGCCCGATTTCCGAATCAACGGCTGACTCAGGCCCTTAGGGCCTACGGCAATCCAGACTAAAACTTTAGTCCTCAAATTTAGCTTTTCTGGCAAATTTAATATTAGGCGGAGACGTCCTTTGTCAAAATGCGCCTCGTAAAACTTGCACACTCGAGATCGAAGAACATCTTGTTTTGAAGACATCCCGAAACACACAGGAGGCAGGCGGACTAACTAGAATTCTTAAGTTACGCTATTTCTAACTGTGTAAACTTCACCTCTTACTTTTCAGAACTTGCTGACTTATATGGCACTCTAACGCGCAGTCCCATTTTTTAGTGGACTAGAAAAAAAAACATTGATAACTAATTTCACGTGCACGAAATTTTGTCATGATTTTCAGCTCACTAATTAATAAAACAGGGATTCAGAAGCACGGTTTTTTTTGTATTCGGCAAAGATTTTTCGCGATGTACAAAGACTTTTGCGGACCGTCTTTGTACATGTACAAAGATTTTTTGGAAGACAAAAACTGCAAAAAAGGTTCGAAATTCGCAAAAATGCCGAAATGAGCAATTGTGTGTTCTATATATCTTTATAATTTCAGAAATTGCATTTTGAAAGGAAAAATGCCAAATTTTTTGGCGCTTCGCGCCGTTTTGAGACGATTATTACTGATTTTTGCCCTCAGAAACCTAGAAATTGCTAAAATACGTAACCAAAGGTCGAACAACTCTGTTTTTGCCACACTAAAATCGCTACTGTACCATATTATAGTACCCAAAATTTTGTGTGTATGAAATGTACAAAGACTTTTAGGGACCATCTTTGTACATGTACAAAAGGACCTTGTACAAAAAAACACTGTTCAGAAGCATAAGTCGTCAACTATCTCATGTCTTCTTGTCTTTTTACTGGGCAATGTCCCATATGTTAGAACATACTGTATGTACATACATACCGTATTATTCGACTGTTCGAGATGATCAAATACTAATCGCAATGCCTACGACTTACTCTAGAGATTATCGCTGCGTTATACAATTATGTTAACGCCAAATGGTAGACCACGGTCATAAAGCACTATGTAATGAAGTCTTATTTAAGGAGGGCAGGGGGCAGCCTTCCGGCCGTAAAAAAATTCGGAAGGTGAGATAATGCACGGAAAGATGAGAAAATTGCGTCTGTTGGCCCGAAAATCGTCAAATTTTCGACGATTCATGCCGCATGCGAAGTATTTTCTATAGTTTTGCTTCAAGTGTGATCAAAGAATAACACTTTTTAGAGCCTTTCAGAATTTTTTTGAAAAGATCGAATTTTATGAGCTTAACGGACAGAGCATGTTGAAAAACGTCGAAAAATGCGGTTTTCACGAACTAAATATCCTACGAAATTTCCGAGATATTAGCCTATTAACCTTGGGTCCGCCCCTCGCCCTTGGCCGGATCCCGGATACGGGCCTGAATGTAGATATGTACATATACGCACATACATATGTACACATTAGAATTCTTTATTCTGTTTTTCTGTTTCTTTGATCGAATGTACATATGTAAAGTAATTTAAGAAATTCAATCGAATTCTATTGGCTCGTATGTACATATATGTATTTATAAATCCTAGTGAATGTGGAATGCAGCATGTGCTCACTATAAATCGTAGCTAGAATGTAAAGTATAATGGATTAAAAAAATTAATGGTTTCAGGTTTCCTTCACGAAATGTAATACAAAACTCCCATAACATTTGGAATGATGCATGTACATATGCGCATAATCGTATATGATTTGTATTTTACATTTATTCATGCGCATACATGCATCATTCCAAATGTTATGGGAGTTTTGCATTACATTTCGTGAAGAAAACCTAACACAGTTAGTTTTTTCAATCCATTATACTTTACATTCTAGCTACGATTTATAGAGTGCACATGCTGCATTCCACACATTTTAAAATTTGTAAATGACAGAAAATATTTCAAAAGCTAAATTTGGCATTATATAAGCATTATGTATGTATATAAATAACTTCATTTTCACCCCGACATTGTAAGCGGCGAAACGCTGCGGGCAAAAACCGCGCCACCGCTCGTATTTGGTGGAGCAACGGCGCACGCAAAAACTAGGTACTTCTCCCAGAGGCTCAAATAAGAAGAATGATTCAGCGTCTCAGCGCAGCCGACGGCCGTTGATTTACTTTTGCTGCTACGCAAAAGCGAGGCTCGCGTGTCATTTTGCGGATTGCTGAGTGAAGATAAATTACCTACATAATTATAGAATGAGCTTATAGTGTAAAATAAAAAAGCACGATACATTGTAAACAAAATTTTAATGTAAACAACAGAACTGCTATAATCACACATATGGGCATGGAGGGTGGAGGTTTCCAAAACCTATCCAAGGTTTTAGAACATCAGGCGATGTCAGGCGATTTTAAGAAAACGGGGGGTTCGATAAGACAATTTTTGAGCGTACTGCGATAAAAAAAGCCGAAAAATCTACCTAAAAAGTGAAAACGGTAGAAATATCAACATTTTCCGGCGCGTAGCGCCATGTTAGTGATCGACCGGAGCGGCCAAAATGGCCGGAGCCGGAGATCCGGCCGGAGCCGGATTGAACCATGTTGCTCCGGCCGGAGCCGGAGCCGGAGGCCGGAGCCGGAGGCCGGAGCCGGAGAAATATAATTTTACACATGCGGATAGATAGGACATCTTTGTGACCAAGTCCTAGACCATTGTGCACATGCATCTTAACTGCTTATCAGCTAGTTAGTTACATATATGAGATGCAGGGGCGGATATAAGGAGGGCGGCGGGTGGCCGCTCCCCCAGCTTGGCCAAAAATATTTGGCGGGATAAAGAATGGATATGCAATTTGCAATGATTTTTGGCCGTCAATGACCATAATTTCTCAAAATTTTTCTGGTGCTCTGCGTCGAATGATATGTACCTATTAATGAGATTTATTTACTTTCTTGGCGACCTGGAAGCCATTATCTGTTCATGTAGGTTTCGAAACAATTTTTACAGCAGAAACAGCTATTTTTGCATAGTTTCTTCTATTTTCGATTAAAAATTTCGATGTTTCGCATCAAATGCTATAAATACAAGGAATCTAGCAGTTAATCATGCTTCTAGACACAATTGTTTTCGTATTCGGCAAAAATTTTTCACGATGTACAAAGATTTTTCGAGACCGTCTTTGTACATGTACAAAGATTTTTGGGAAGACAGAAATTGCAAAAAAGGTCTCGCCGAAATAAGTGATTGTGTGTTCCATACATCTTTATAATGGCAGAAATTGCATTTCAAAAGGAAAAATGTCAAATTTTTCGGCACTTCGCACCGTTTTACGATTCTTAGTGATTTTAGCCTAAGAGACCCAGAAATTACCTGAAACACACTACCAAAATTCGAAAAACTCTGTTTTTATCACACTAATCGCTACTGTACCATATAATAGTACCTAAAAATTTGTGTGTGCAAAATGTACAAAGACTTAGGGGGACGATCTTTGTACATGTCCAAACGGACCTTGTTCAAAAAACACTGACTGCTTCTAGACGTCTATCCGCCTTGATTTCACAAGTTTTCCGGCGCTTTGCTCCAGATTTTTATAAAGTCAAAGAAAGTTAATGATTTTCTCGCACAAAATTGTCGAAAATTTCAAAATTTTAAAAAAGTATTGCATTAGAAGTGATTTTATGTAAAAGTACACAATGTAGAACACCGAAAAAACGCTGTTTCGCGCGTTAAGGGCAAATTTTTGTACCTATTTTTGACTGTTTTAGGAAAAGTTGGGATACCGCCCCCTTTAGGAAAATCCTAAAGAATGGATATGCAATTTGCAATGATTTCCGGCCGTCAGTGACCATAATTTCTCAAATTTTTCCGGCGCTACGCGCCGGATGATACCTACCTATTAATGACATTTATTTACTTTTTTTGGCGACCTAGAAGCACGGTTTTTTATGTTCGGCAAAGATTTTTCCCGATATACAAAGACTTTTCGGGGCCGTCTTTGTACATGTACAAAGATTTTTGGGAAGATAAAAACTGCTAAAAAGGTCTAAAATTCGCATCAAGCAATAAATCATGTTTCTTGACATCTATCTGCTTTAATTTCACAGATTTTCCGGCGCTTCGCGTCAGGTTTTTGTTGAAGTCAAAGAAATTTAATGATTTTTTTCACACAAAATTGTCTAAAATTTCAAAATTTTAAGAAAAAATATTGCGTCAAAAGTGATTTTATGCGAAAGTATACAATGGAAAACACTGAAAAAACGCTATGTCGCGCTTTGAGGGCAAGTTTTTGGGAATATTTTTAGCTGTTTTTGGAAAAGTAGGGATACCGCCCCCTTAGGAAAATTCTAGATCCACAATTGGTAAAATAGACTACATTCAACAAAATTTTATTCAATGCTTTTATTAAGAAAAAGCTGTCGTCTCCTTAGCCTGCCCTAAATAAAGCGTCAATAGGCAATATTTGATGTCAAAGCATAATTGTGTGTGACCGTATATACATAGGTACGTTACATACTATATTATGTTCAGTGAACCGCGAATATGACGTTCAGAATGGACAGCAACTGTATCTGGAAAATCAGTATAGCATGTGCAGTGCAGGCCAGACTGCAACTTATGCTACCCTATGACTTCCAGTGTTAACATGAATTTACTGCAGCGATTTTCACAATTTTTGTTTCATTTTCATTTTCGTTTTTTTCCTAAAAATGAATATTTTACGATTGTAGTGGTGATAGACACTTTATTTGGCGTTATTTCCTTTTTCTGCTATTATATTGTGCTCTGACTAAATTTAATAAGCATAATGTCAGCAATTAGTGCGTTCGGTCACTATGCAAAAAACGAAAAAATTCTCCGGCCTCCGGCCGATTTTTGGATGTCCTCCGGCCGGAGCACCGGAGTGGAAAAAATGGCCGGATTTGCCGGAGCCGAGCCGGATCTCCGGTCGATCACTACGCCATGTAATAATTTTTTCATCGATAGGAACCGATTAATTGGCTAAACTTCACAAATAATGGTCAAGAAACCTAGATTATCGCACATAAAGGGCTACTGTACAATATAATATCCTAAAATTAAGATGTACAGCATGCATGTACAGGGTGTCACGAAATGATAGCCCCCTCCAGAAAGCGACTTTCAAGAATCATGGAAAAAAATATACAAATACCATGTTGTAGAGTATTCAATTCTGCGTCGGATGCTTCTTTTATCAAAGCGCAATGTGCACCGGTTAATTTTTTATTGATCAGAAACAAAAAATATCTCAGTATTTTGAATTTCACGACTACGTCGATTTAAAAATCCATATAGCCGTCTTCAGCTTAGTCGACCTGCCTTAAATGCATAGTCATTGAACATAACAGATTGTCAGACTATTACGCATCATATTCTAATTCATTTAACACCATACGCCAATTTTTCGATGCTGTTTCTGCAGAATAGCGACCGATTTCTGACTCCATGTGCACGAGCTTTTCTAATCGATTCGTCACAACTTTACTAAGATAGATCTTATTCAGAGCTACTTGTAAAAATTTCTTTTTGCAATGTATAAATCACTTTTTACTACCCAAAGCAGGATTGAATGCTCTACAAGATAGTGCTTACAGATTTTTTCTATCGTACCCTGAAATCAATTTTTGGAGGGGGGCTATCATTTCGTGACACCCTGTACATTGACTTTGGGGTTCTGCTTTGAACGCGTACAAAGTGACCTTGTGCAAACAAAAATGACCACAATTTATTATATGGCTATTCCTAAAATGCACCCCCTCTGGCCATTTCTACCTTGCCACGTATGATAATAGAAAAAAGTGTTTGTAGACTTTCCTTAAGCGCATAACAGATGAGAAGCAGAGGAAAATTAGCTTCATTAACGTGAAAATTAAAATCTGTACTCTTTCACTAGAGCTCCTGTTTATCAATCATTAGTTTTCAATATGATACAATGTGTACATACGTATAAGCGGTCCGATCTGAAATGACATATACGCAGTAAATTGCGGAAAAGACAAGAATCTGATGAGATATATAGGCAAGTTCTGTTCGTATGTATGGGAATAGAATATCGATATGACAGAACGGGGGGGGGGGCGTACGCAGGATTCCTTTAAGGTGGGGGGGCGGTCCGAAATTAGTGACCCTATATTTCTGGATAAGCTAGCCGGGGCACCAAATAAAGTGCATTTTCTGACCTTTCCGAACATGCTCTTTCCGTTAAGCTCATAAAATTCGAACTTTTCGAAAAAAATTAATTTTCTCTTAATAAGCTACCTGCGAAAACTGACGTTTTTTTCGGCCGCGCATGAGCCTAAATTAACGAAAAATGATTCTACGGCGCGAAGCGCCGAAAAGTTTGAGATTTTTTTGATAAAAAGATGCCAATTGTCATACATTTCCATACCTTTCCAAAATAATTTTTGGGCTACGGGGAGCCACCCCCGTACCCCTGCGAACGCCCATGCGACAGGACATTGACGGATGCCAGAACAGCATGAACCATCTTTCAAGATTTCTACATCATAAATCAATGACTCTAAGACAAAATCAAAGCTAGTACGTTTTCGAAAACAGCAGGCTTAATTCACAATGGCAATTCATCTGACATTCAAGCAGGTACAAAAGCGCGAAATTACTTAAGATTCGGCTTAGTGCAAAAATAGTTCGGAAAAATAATATTAATTATTAATACTTAGGGTCAACGAATGTAAAAACGGCCGAAATACGCGTGTGGGCAGCGGGCCAGGCGTACGAAACTGCCGTGGGACATTGGATTGACAAAAATTGCGGCTCCAAGAAGCCGCTCAGAGCCACCGCCCAAGGGTCCCATTGCATGTACTCGTTGCCACGCTCCAAATTCACTGCGCCAGGATCCCACTCAACCGAGGGAATTTTTTCCACAGCCCACGAAAAATCCATTTGATGAAAGGGAGGCCAAGTAAGCTAAAAACGCATTATTGTTGCTAAATTTTACATTTGTGTAGCCAGTGGCGGATCTGAGATTTTCCTAAGGGGGCGTTATCCCAACTTTTCCAAAAACAGTCAAAAAATAGGTCCAAAAATTTGCCCTTAACGAGAGAAATGACGTTTTTCCGGTGTTTTACATTGTATACTTTTACATAGAATCACTTTTGACGCAATATTTTTCCTTGAAATTTTAAAATTTTCGACAATTTTGTGCGAAAAAATCATTAAATTTCTTCGACTTGAACAAAAATCTGGCGCGAAGCGCCGGAAAACTTGTGAAATTAAGGCGGATAGACGTCTAAAAGCATGATTTACTGTATTTATAGCATTTGATGCGAAACATCGAAATTTTTAATTGAAAATAGAAGAAAACTGTGCAAAAATAGCTGTTTCTGCTGTTAAAATTGTTTTGAAACCTAAATGAACAGAAAATGGCTTCCAGGTCGCCAAGAAAGTAAATAAATGTCATTAATATGTAACATCCGGCGCGTAGGGCCGGAAAAATTTGAGAAATTATGATCACTGACGGCCAAAAATCATTACAAATTGCATATCCATACTTTATCTCGCCAAATATTTTTGGCCAATGGGGCGACCGCCCCCTTAAATCCGCCCCTGTGTGTAGTCATATAAATTTGTGCATAGTTGTTAGCTAAAGGACTGAAAAAAACTGAAAATGAAAGAAATAATCAGACTGATTCCTTAACGGATTAATATTTAAAGTTTGCTAATAAGATACGAATATTGTTCATTAAGAATATCAAACAATGCGATTCGAAGCGCAAACTAAAAAGACAACGACAAAGAATGTTGCATATGCATATTCTAGTGAGTTAAGCCAGAAATTTTTCTGCAGTGCCTTTCCTGGCTCAAAAACGATGGATACCTACGCGTCAAAAACATTATTTCCTAGCGCTTCTGATGATACACTTTCTTCCTAAGCGAAAAATAAATCGAAAAAATTCAAAAAATTAAATATTCAAAAAAATATTGTCAAAAATGGATGTTTGGCGCGAATTGCCAAAAAATTTGCATTTTTTATCTAAAAAATCGCTAAAACGATACGATTAAACCACATCGATTTCGCACGATTTTTTTCGGAAAATTGCTAATTCTGGGGGCGGGTGAAAATATTTTGAGGCGGATGAAAACTTATTGCAGGGGTGTATGAAAAACCCTCTAAAAACTCTAAGGTCATACGAAACGCAACTAAATTCATAAGGATCTGGCATCAAGATAAACAGATACGATTATGAGATTGGCATTTATTGACAAAGCATATTGCTTTCTAGAACACGCTGATTAAAGTCCACGATCTGAATACTTACATATTTCGAAACAAATGTTAGAAATCGTTCTTTTCATTGTAAATCAAAAAAGAACGACTACATCATTCTTGCAAGATAATAGGCTGAAGCAGGATAGCAATATATAAATATGTACAATCATACATGTAAAATGGGGATCCCCACCCAAAGTTGGTCGTCCCCTCATCCTCCCGAAGCCAGAAGATTTTTGACCTTCCCCCTATTTTTTGAAAAAAACTCGCGTTCCTGGCCTAAAGCTAAAGGTCACATACGGCCGGGGGAACCCCCAAAATTTCGAGCCGTTACATGTGTGTGTACAAGGTACATATATAAGAGCAGTAGGTACTCGTATGCACAAAAAACCAGAGACCATGAAAAATTAAATTCAGCAGGTGAGTACTTCAAACAATAAAAAACAAATAATACTTTATCTGCCTGATTAGCATGTTGCACATATTTTTCTAGCACATATACGACCGCCGAATCCAGAACGTCAATGACGGGTCTTTCAAATTCCTGTAAAACAAATGGCTGCCTTTCTTTAAGCGAAAATCATATTCCTATTACGTATGTACATGCATTCTATGTACGCCCTTGAATACTTATATGCCGTCCTGATTAAGAATTTAATTTTCTTTTTTTCTACGTAAAATGACTGAAACAAACGTAATCTTCTCACCAAACCATTAAAAACACAACTTTCTATGCTTTCCAATCGAACTTCCATGATTTTCTTTATTTTAGTTTGAAAAAACTTCGCCTGCCTTGAGAATTTTTTCGGCCAAACTCCATCTACATACATTTTTAGCCTTTTCTTCAAAATTTCTAATTTATCATCTTAAAAACCCTCCTTCCAAATATATCATCATTTGAATATCACCGCCTGAAATCTCCACGACAAAGATAACATTACATGAATCATCTTCATATGATGCTGAGGCTAAAGAGAGGGAATTGAATGTTTACGAGAAATTCTATACACCTATATAATACTTCCTGTAATTTATCCTGCTAAAACAACTTGTCTCTTACGGAATGCTTAATAGTAGTGCAAGTTCGACACGGTTCTAATATGAGTTTAGTTTACGTCGCTTTAGGGTTTATTTGTGATTAGGAATACAAAATAAAAAGAATATAAATTAATAAATAAATAAACAAATACATAAATAAACAAATAAATAAATAAACAAATTCGTACTTCGTTGCAACACAATATGGGCAGCATTTGCCGCACTTCTTTCATCAAGTTAACGGCCAATCGTCTAGTATTAGGTCGGCACTGGCACATCATAACCAGGGCCAGACCTTCTACCGAATGCAGCACCATAGCGCATCCCTCTGATCTGAGTACGGGTGGCACTTTGACATGCTGCTGACGCTGAGACAACGTCGAAGTGTGTTTGGGAAACGTAACTATATTAGAGACGCAGTTGGCAGAACCCTAAGAATTAATTTCCCAAACTACTAGCAAGCAACATATAAGGATAATTAGATAAAGCATCAAATTTCAAATTGAAACGCGAGAAAACATTGAAAAATCGTGCCGTTGCTAGGATACTCAATACGAAGAAAGAAATCCTTTAAAATATTCCTAAAAACGGTTGTGAAATAAATAGTCGCCCCGATAACCGTGAGAAAAACGCTGATGACCCTTTTTTCCAGGAAAATTCAGACTTGCACTGGTAAGCAATGTGTGTACATAACTCTCGTTTTAATATGACTGGATTCCGGCAAAAATTTGATTCTGAATCATGCTATCAAAAGTTCGAAGCATGCTAGGATTGGAAGCAGTACTTGAGTTTTTTGCAGGAATTTCTAACAGAGAGAAACTACCTGCATCAAATTTTTCTGCTTTTGCACAAACTTTCCA
Source organism: Mermis nigrescens (assembly GCA_036768485.1). Lineage (NCBI taxonomy): Eukaryota > Metazoa > Nematoda > Enoplea > Mermithida > Mermithidae > Mermis > Mermis nigrescens. Next base: position 228,287 of record JAVLUZ010000611.1, on the reverse strand, counting down.
TAAAATTTTAAATACGTACCTTCATTTTAATTCCCTCGCAAGTGAATTGACTATAACGAACATTAACGAAAAGCTACGTTTTGAACTGATTACTTCCGAAAGTGTATGTAGAATGTAGCAAGCGTAAAATGAAGTCTAAATATCAAGCCTGACAGCATTTAAATAAGCCGATGTATTTTAATCAAAAAAATTAATGGATATAAAGAGATCGTTCCGGTAAATATCATACATTATATACATACATACATAAGCAGCTAAGAATAGAATGTAAAAAAGTTCTTTAATCAAAGCATTTTTGAAAACTAGCGGAGCTACAAGGATATCCTCCTATAAAATTTAAATAAAGTCAATACAATAAATACAATATAATATACAATAAATGCAGTAAATACAATCCTCCTACTTTTCTGCCGCCATAACAACTCTGCTGGTAGGCATTTTTCCAGGCTAAAAGCAGCTGATGTAATAAACGCAATTCACTGTCCAATAGTTGATTGTGCGAATCGTGGATTTCTTTCGTGATAAATTGCAATACGGCTGAAAAAATTGAAGATAAATAGTACAAACGAAGCTAAATTGCATTAAAGCCCTGGTAATTCGAATACATATTTCAAAAGCCTGCTTTAAATACTGCTACCGGAATTAACAAATCAATGATAAGAACAAAAATAATAAATAAACTATAAAAAATAAAGAAAATCTTAGAACAAATCAACAAACGAATAATATCGAAGCAATGAATAAATACAGATATGTAAATCAATCAACGTTAATAAAACATACGAAATTTCAGATACAATCCTGCAAAAAAGCAACGTATGTATGTATCACAAGATGAGCTAATTGTCGTAATTTTTTGCTCGTTTAATGAATGTGAATAATTAAGAATAATCGGCTATCGGTTGAATATTTCAAAAACCTCAAAAAAGCACAACCCTATTTACAAATGAAGGTCGTTACTGAATCCATTAAACAAATAGAATTTTGGAAAACAATTTAGCTAATGGATGAGTCATGATAATCACTTTTTCGCACAAAATTTTTATCAATATTTTTGACAAAAAATATTTTTTAATTGAATGTATTTTGTTCACATATATGTTTTACCTTATTTTATCCTTTACTATCGCATAAATAATTTGTCATCATTTAGGAAAAAATCATATTCCTTTACAACTGTACATAAAACTTAGTATCTTTTCTGACATGTTTCGAGCATTAGTAGCCTCCGGCACTTCAACCCTCAAAAATATTTCACAAAACTCCTTTACCGGAACCTCTGAGCCGCTATGTATGCGTATAGGAAAATAGAAATAAGCGATCTATCGCCGCAAACCGGCTTTAAACCTACATATAAGGCCAATATCTTTGTCATTTTCAACGGTTCAAAATTTCGAGAGGGGACTAATCGGCCATTTTCAATCAGCGAGCTGAATGACCCTCTATTTTTGGGTTGAAATGGCAAAACGACTACAAATAGACCGGAAATACAAGTTTATTGTCAAAAATAATGGAAGGAGGTTTACATCATACATAAGCGACTGGGGATGAGAAGAGGGTATTAGTCCCTTGAGCTTTGAAAAACTGACAGCTACATATGTATGTATCGCTATTTTACCCGAAAAACATTGCTACGCACATAGCCTGCCTTTCCCGGGCTCAGAAAACCAGCAATATCGCCTTTTTGGACCCAGAAACGTACCGTGTGAGCTCGAAAATGTAATATAATATTTTTTATAGATTACAAAGGATTTAAAGCTATTTTTCCAACTTCAAAAAGCGCTAAATATGTAGTTCAAAAAAGACTACTTACTTGCCACAAATGCTCGGAAACGATGGGTTTGAATAGATAAGTTCAGACGTGTAACAGGAGGATGGGTGATCCCCCACCCAAAGTTGGTCGTCCCTCCACCCCCCCATATCAGAACATTTTTGATTCCTCCCCTGCCCCCGATTTCTAAGAGAACTTGCAATTTTCGGCCGTTTTTGGCCATAACTTGGAGGTCATTTAACCCTCTCCCTTCTAAAAATGGCAGGATACGATCATTTTTCGCTATAGAATCGTTTTTACAAGCATTTAGCTATCACCAGACAGGCACGTACGCATCGAAAACCGAACAAAAACATCGTTTTTCAGCGTTTCTCACGCTGTTCTATCTTTCTAGAGCTTAAAAACATAAAAAAAAATTTCAAAAAAATCAAAAAAGTCAAACAAATTGAACAAAATACATATAATCAAAACACGAATATATGGCGAAGCGCCAAAAATTTGACACGATTGAGCAAATATAGCTAAAAACACTTAAAAGAGCACCTTCACACGAATGTTTGAGAAATTTCTGGAAACACACATGCACCCTGGGGGGTATTTCCCTACCAGGACTTTTGGAAGGCATATAATGCTGGCCTCTAAAAAAAACCAGTCGATTTGTAACCTTAAAAAAACCACCCCTTTTTCCATAACCAAAAGGAGATGACTTATGATATTATACTGGCGAACAAGCTATGCCGTGAAGATTACAACTGACCCCTGGTCGCTTTCCGGATCATTCAGAAACTTGAGATATAAATTTGTCGAAAAGTTCCTAAAAATTGCCATTTTTATGATTTTTTTAGAGCATTTTTGAGGGTCAGTATTTCTACCCGTATTCATATTTGGTGGAATCTTTTATGTTTTCACGTTAGGCTCCATAGCAGACTAATGTCAGAAAAAAATTTAGTTCTCCTATGTCATCCACATAGCTACAGTATACCTTCAAAGCCAAACCTAAAAAAACCAGTTGTAACCTAAAAAACCAGCGCCAATTTTTACAAAACTTAGCAGGAATGTGCCTTGTAGCACCTTTCATGATGCCTGATATTTATTTTACACAAAAAATAAAAATCACCCCAGAAACTGCCAAAAAAGTTCGATTGGAACCTAAAAAAAACCACTGTAACCTAAAAAAAAGACCAATGCTAAGTATACGTTGCCATGGCAACGAAATTACTTTTCATCAAGTTGCATAATTTTGCACTGATTTCTTGCAGAGGATGTAGAAGAGACTTACCTAGAGTCGTTTTTATCACTTGAAGACTTTATTTGTGAAATTTATAGAACTTTTAATGAAATTAAGAAAAAATTATTGATTTTTATATAAATGTGATAAAATGAATGGAAATATCGTAAAAAATGAATTTTTTTCAAAATTGTGATCATTTAAGGTCAACTAACTGTTTTACGCTGCCAACCATGCACTTCGCACAACATTTTGGGGGTGGTTTTTTTAGTTCCCATGGTTTTTTTTAGGAAAAAGTGGTTTTTATTCAAAATTTCGTATTTCATGCAAGCTTGCTATGAAATATGGCGCCTAAAAATTCTTCCATGCAGCAAGTTATAGGCCTAGGGCAGCTGTAAAAAATAGGTGTTTGTTGACTTCTTAAATGCTATTTGTTCTAAAGTTATAAGCCAAAAACATGAAAATGGTTTTTTTAGAGGCCAGCACTATACATTCTCAGACCATTTTGGACCAAAACCAATTGCTCGAATCATGAAAAAGCGTCAAATGACGAGTGTAATTCAATCGTCTTCTTTCCTGTTTTCTTTTATTTCCGTATATCTGTTTACATTTTTATCCTCTTTTATTTACTTTAAGTATTAATAGTTTTCATTAATTTTTTGTTTTCCCTTGTTCTTTCCGTTCCGTCTCTCCGTCAGTATTACGATTTTAAATTATTACCGTAAATTATGTCTTCCCGCCATTCCAAACATTCGACCATGATATTCTGCAACGTCTGACAAGCCAAAGCTCTTAATTCGTCGTCGACGTGAACCGTTAAACGTATCAACAAATCGATGACGTCAACACGAGGCGTGTTTTCGGGCAAAACTCGCGGAATTGCGGCTATGCAAGTTCGGAATAGGTCCAATTTGGGCTTGCGTTCTCCCCTTTAACATTTAGTTACGTTCAGCTTTAATTCATAAACTTTAAGTTTTTTATAATTATTGTTCATATAGATATCTGAAAAAATGAGATAAAATTAATACTAATCACCTTAAAATATATTTCCTTACTACTAATCTTATTAAAGGGGACAAATGGACTGGTAATTAGACGTGGTGGATTACAGAGTTGAACGTCTGTATTCCTATAAAATACCACATAAGTCTAACTGTCACTTGATCAGCTCTGCCAGTCAAGTTCTCACGGTGCCTCCTTGCGGAGTCCCTGGGTAACGCTAAATCCGTGAGGGCGATAGGCGGGTTTGTGGCGCCTTAAAACCACATGTTCTGGGTAGATGGAGCTCATAGCCATGGTAGGCAGTCCATCTAGAAGAAGGACAACTCTGATTTCAAAACCGACCACTGCCTAGTGGTCTGAGGTGCTTGCACCATAGGCTAGGTTACACTTGCTTAAAACAAGTGGTTATCGTCAGGAAGGGCATCCGGATGTAGAAAACCTGCTCCAAAAATTCAATGCTATGTCGAAAAGAAATATGGCCCCTAGTCCCCGGCATATCTTAAATGGTAAAGGGGTGCGAAGAATCTCCGGGTTTCAAATATGTAGAGTTGCTTCAATAAATGTTGAAACAATGTTTGGAAGAAGTAGAGAAATAATAGATATAATAGTCCGTCGAAAAATCAACATATGCTGTGTACAGGAAACAAGGTGGAAAGGATCGTCGTGTAAACTTATTGGCGATGGTAATGAGAAGTATAAATTTTACTGGTCAGGTGAAGCCTCTGGAGAGGCTGGTGTTGGAATACTATGTAGTCAAAGCAGACAGGGTGGATGATGTCGTTGAAGTGAAACGAATCAACTCAAGAATAATGTGGCTCAAAATCAAAGCCAACGACGAAATACTAACAGTGGTCTCAGTATACGCCCCTCAACAAGGGAGAGCAGACGAAGAAAAGGAATTTTTCTGGAACACGCTCACTGATGCAGTCAGAGACTTGTCATTAAATGACCAACTGATCATCTGTGGAGATTTAAACGGCCATGTAGGAAATAGTGCTGAGGGTTATGAACAAAACCACGGTGGTTTTGGATACAGGGAAAGAAACAGTGCAGGGGAAGAAATTCTAAACTTTGCTGAAAGCCTGCAACTACACGTCCTGAACACGTATTTTAAGAAACCAAATCAACACCTCATAACGTACAAGAGCGGAGCCTACGAAAGTCAGATCGATTATATACTAACTGGGTACAAAATGAAATCCAGATGCAAAAATGTCAAGGCAATACCCGGTGAAGAATGCATACCGCAACACCGTGTTCCAATTGCTGACTTTTTGTTGCCAAATTGTGCCGTAAAGACCGTTAAAAAAGAATGTAGCCCGAAAATCAAGTCGTGGAAGCTAGCTGACAGCAGCACTCAGGAAAAATTTGAAAGATTAATAGCTGAACGACTGGAACCAAATGGGTGCTGGTCGCATTTTTGCGACACACTACTCAACTCAGCACAAGAAGTCTGTGGAACATCAAAAGGAAGTCATCAAAAACGTTTTAGAGAAACATGGTGGTTCAGTGAAAAAGTCAGAACAGCTATCACTACAAAGAAAGATGCTTACCGGAGATGGCAAAAAAGCCAATGTGCTGATGATAAAGAAGTGTACAAAATGGCTAAAACTGAAGCCAAACGTACGGTAGCTGCTGCTAAGAGTGAAGCACTTGAAGAAGTCTGGAGCAGCGGCAGTAATCAAGAAAAACTAAGAAAATTATATCGGCTAGCTAAGAACAGAAGGATTGAAAAACAAGATGTTACTGGTGCTATATGTGTAAAAGACGATAATGGACGATTATTAGTATCTACAGAACAGATATGTGATAGATGGAGGGAATACTACCAAAAACTGTTGAATGAAAGCAATGGAAAAGTTGAAGTAGACGATTGTACAATGGTAGAAGGCCCAGTTGAAGAAATAACGGAAAACGAAGTGAAAGAAGCCATGAAATCTTTCAAAAAACGGAAGTCACCTGGGCCAACAGGTCTATCAGTAGATGTCATAAAGGCAGCTGGACGACCTGCATTGCTTGCCCTACTTCGTATCTTCCAACAATTGTGGAAAACTGAAGAAATGCCAGACGATTTCACTAAAAGCATGACAATACCATTGTATAAAGGAAAAGGCGACCCTCTGAACTGTACATCCTATCGAGGAATCCGCCTACTTGAGCACGGCATTAAAATTTTCGAAAAAATTTTGGAATTAAGGCTGCGAAAACTCATACAAATTAGTGGAATACAATATGGATTTATGCGCCATAGGTCAACAACTGATCCAATTTTTATATTAAGACAATTACAAGAGAAGTATGTTGAGAAACACCAACTGCTGCATCACCTGTTCGTAGATCTCGAAAAAGCCTTCGACAGAATACCAAGAGAAACGATCATATGGGCTTTGAGAAGACAGCTAATCCCAGAAAAGCTAGTAAGACTGATAATGACAACATATCAGTCATCAAAAACAGTTGTCAAGTCAAAGGCTGGCCATAGTAAAGAGATCGACATAACCATAGGCGTACACCAAGGCTCGGTCCTTAGTCCCTTACTATTCATAACAGTAATGGAAGAAGCAACCAAGCAAATATACACTGAAACACCCATGGAACTACTATACGCTGATGACCTTGTGCTCACGGCTAAAAATCAAGATGAGATAAAAGAGCGTTTCAAATTATGGAATGCAAGTCTAATGAAAAAAGGCATGATCGTCAATCCAAGCAAAACCAAGTATATGGTCTCTGGTGAGAAAGGACCAACTTTGAAGTCTGGAAGATTCCCATGTGCCGTTTGCTCAAAAGGTGTTGGAAATAATTCCGTCCTTTGTACCATGTGCAAGCGATGGTGCCACAAAAAATGCTCAGGAATACGTCAAAGTTTGAACGCAGTAAAAGACAACTTCAAATGTACAGCATGCACAACTGACGTAGTTTCAGAAATTGTAGAGCCAAACATGCTACAAATCGATGAAATGACGGTAGAAAAGGTCAATACTTTCACATACCTAGGCGACACAGTACAAGCCAATGGTGGTGCTGAAGCGAGCGTTAGATGCAGAATCCAGGCCACATGGAATAAATGGAGAGTCGTAGCTGGTCTACTGATGCAAAAGAGTATACCATTACCAACCCGCAGTCAACTGTACCAGCGCTGTGTTCGCCCAGTCCTGCTGTATGGATCAGAAACATGGGCAATGACAAATAGCATAGAAAACGCTTTAAACAGAACTGAAATGAAATTGCTTCGTTGGATGCTTGGTTTGCGCCTGGCCGACAAAATTAGCAACGAAGAAATTCTTAGAAGACTTACAATGGACAATATCCAGAATACACTGCGGACTTGCAGATTGCGCTGGCTAGGACATGTCGAAAGAAGCCAGGACAGTAATGTCATATCAGCCAAAAACCTGGTGGCGCCTGGAAAACTGCCAAGAGGCCGGCCGAAGACAACGTGGATGAAGACAATTAAAAAGGACTTGGCTGCCAAAAATCTACGTATGGAAGACACTCATGATCGGGTGAAATGGCGACATAGCATCAAACGTCCAACCCCAATTGGGAAAAACGACGTAAAACGGGATGAGTGAGTGAGTGAGTACTAATCTTATTAAAAAAGTAAATTAAACTCGACCCATCGACATTTCAGTGTACAAATATATATAAATATAATTTAAAAGTCTATGCTCATACTCAGAGCTGTATTTAGGGGGCGGTACCACCCCCTCTGGCCGTGAAACATTTTTCGGTAGGAAGATAATGCAAAAAAAGATGAGAAAATTCGACCTATTTGCCGGAAAATTGTCAAAATTTTGAGCTTAATGGATAGAGCGCGTTGAAAAACGTCGTAAATTGCAATTTAACGAGCTAACCGTGCGAAGTTTTCGAGATATTAACCAATTAACATACTTTGGGTCCGCCTCGACTCCAACGATCAACAGAGGACGTAGTCATACTTCGAATTTTAAAACAAAGACCAAAGCAACCGACTTTGCTAAGTAAAACTGAAAAGAATTCGACTTCAACGTACATACTACAAAAATTAAGCAACTCGAAAAGCTTAATTAAACCCTTAATTTACTACAAAATTTAAAACAGCAATTTATTTATTCGCAAAATATATGATACATTCACTCAAAAAAATAATCAAATTGTTTAGCCCTTGGACTACAAAGAGTGTTACCATGCGCTAATTTTAGAAAATCATAACATTCCATACCCCAACATGTCTTCGGCTTCTCGGCCAGTATTTTGCACAACGGTCATCAGGAGGGGACGACCCACCTGAACATCCAACGCACGCAACATCCCTTCAAACGAGCGCAAACATGGCCCATAGTATGTGTCTATGCCGATTGTACGAGCAATGTCGGCAGTAAGAGGCTGCAAATCGAAAAAAATAAATAATTCTATAACGTTGAACAGGCACTTATCTCTGGGAGGGAATGGGGGGGTTCGGACCCCCTACTCCAGAAAAATCGGAGAAAGAGGACTTTTCAAACATTATTTTGTGCTATTTTCAGCCTTTTTGGGCTTAGTCCCCCTAAAAATTGATGTTGGTCCCACAAAATAGGACGGCCAGCTGCATGCCTGACCTAGAATACGATCAGATAAATAGTAAGCATACATATATGTAACAGCAAGGAGAGGAACGGGAGACAGAAGAGAAGGAAGAAAAAAGAAAAATTAGGAAAGTAATAAAGAGTAACTATACCAATAAAAAGTACAGAATGGAAAGAACAAAGAGACACGAAAAAGCAAATGAAAAACAATCAATCTCTAATAATTATAATTATGATAATAATAATAATAATTTTTATTATTATTATTATTATTATGATAATAATCATAATAATAATAATAATAATAATACATAATAATAATAATAATATTAATAATATAATAATAATAATAATAATAATAATAATAATAATAATAATAATAATAATAATAAAGCACGTAAAGGAGATTAAAAATCTAGACAAAAAAGAAAACATAAAATCGATCTTCCCCCAACCCAAGTCAGAAATTTTTCAATCCCCATGTTTGGCAAAAACTAGGGTTTTTTATTTGAATTATTTTTTTAAATTTTTTAATATGCGCACTGAATCATTGTGTAAGCTGCTACACATGTAACTAGCATTGAACACTAGGTATGATATTGTCTTCCCGTTATATAGGATTATCGACAGATACCGCAGGCTAATTATAACTTTTGCATAAGTGACAGAATTGACGAATCGCTCATGAAAATAATTATTCTTAGAAAAATTAATATCTCGATAAAAGAGTAGAAAACTGGATTTTCCGAGGTAAAACATTTTTCTAGACACGAACGCAATTAAACAAGCTATAGAGTGGATTTTTTACTGAAAGAGCGCTTTCAGCGTACAAAACATCATAAAACGACGGAATATATCAAACTCGAAATGAATGAGAAGATAAATTGAAAACAGACTGAACATAGTGAAAAAGTGAAAAATAGGCTAAATTTAATTTTAATAGGTTGAATGATTTAAAATTTTAATTAGGCTGAATTTTAATAATAAATTTAATAGGTTTGATTTTAATATGCTGAATTTTAATGTACTTTTAGGCTAAATTTAGGCTGAATTTTAATGTACTTAATGCAAATTTTATGTACTTTTTATTTATTTTAATTACTTTCAATTTTTTAATGTAATTTAGGCTGAATTTTAATTTTTATTTTCATGTAATTTCAATTTTAATGTACTGAATTTTAATTTATCTTTTTAATTTTAATAGGCTGAATTTTAATGTACTGTAATCAGCTTGACAATACAATTTTTCACTAACCTTAGTCAAATAAGTTCGTTTGACACGTAATGTATTGCCCGATGGCAACACATTGATAGTTTTAGGCATCGGAGGCGGTCCATCGCACTGTTGTAAACTGTCGGCGATAACTAACAACGCCCTAAGTCCGATGTTCATCCTTCAAGAATATTCATATCATTATTTTGTTGAATAACTAGCGTTCTAATCAAGCAGGAAGCGAATTGGTATGAGGAAATTAAGTTTAGTCTGTTTTACCACAACCGGAAGGATTTCTTTGCGATTCTTCAAATTGGGCCGGAGGAATCCTCCGAAAAAATCTAGCCATTTATGAATTTTCAACATTTTAAAACTTGACAGTTCTTTAAACAATAAATTTACTAAAGTCACTATATTATTTTACGCTGATTGTATGTATAAGTAGCGAAAACGACTTCGTTAGCCGGGACCAGGAGGGAGTCGGGGTCTAGACCTACGAAATGGAGAAAATGGAAAATAGTTTGCGAAAAATGAGACAAAATTAAGGCTAAAAATTGATGAAAATAAATATTTCCTTTAAAGTACCTGCTTAAAACTGACCCGAATCTGTGAAATAACATAGGTTTAACACTTCTTAGCATTTATACCAATTTTCAACGTCATTTTGGCCCGAAACATTCAATAACCGGTTGACTCTCTTAAATGGATCATGCTGTGAATCTACGGTCGGAACCACAGATGCAGAGCATGGCCGATCTAAGGGGTCAGGTTAGCCGGTCAAAATTGAACTTTATTGGCCAAGGTGACCTCAAAGAATAGTAAAAGAGTTAAAATGGCGTCAAAACTACGTTAATATACAGTTTCTGGTCAGTTTGAAGAACTTTTGGAGAAATTTTTCAATTTTCATCCATTTTTAGCCTTCATTTTGCCTCTTTTTCCCCAGAAAATTCCCCACTATTCTTTTCTGGGGGTCTAAACCCCCAACCCCTCCTATGTGCTTTGCATATCTGGTCGAAACTCGAACCCAGGCTTCCTGGTAATTGGCCAAGCGTGCTTTCAACTACACCAATATTTAGCCGTAATTCGAGAAACAAACTCTACCCCTGTGAAACAAGGGAGTCAGTATCATTTAATGATTATACCTCCTAAGTTCATGGCAAAAAAATCATTCAATCTGTTAATTATTCTCACCAAACACCACACAATTTATGCAAGCGTATTACAAAGGGCTGCGAGAACAAATCTACCAAATCAAATCCCTTCTGAGGCGGGATTTTAAAAATATGCCAACATTTTCCAAGAAAGCAATTACAATCTGAGAAAATCTCTGCCTTTCAGCAGAATACCAATTAAATTACACTTTTTACACTACTACATATGTACAATATATGTACATATATATCGACAGACATGCAACAGGAGGAATAGGAAGGGGATCCCTACACCCCTAAAGTCAGAAAAATTTCGACCCTCCTTCCCCCGATTTAAAGAAAATCCATTTGCTTGCTATTTGAGGTGTTTTCTGCAATTTTTGGGCAAAAAATTGGAGGTCATTTACCCCATCCTCATCTAAAATGGCCGGGGATCCCCCAACCGGAATTTCGAGCTGATACATGTCTGCAAGATAATGCAGGGAAAGATGGGAAAATTACATCTTTTGTCAGAGAAAATCACCCAATTTTCGGACTTCGCGCCGTATGTGGAGTAATTTTTATAGTTTGGCCTCAAGTGCAATCAGGAAATGATACTTTACACAGCCTATTAAGAGAAAAGAAATTTTCTCTCAAAAAGTTCGAATTTTATTAGTTTAACGGATAGAGCATGTTAAAAAGCATCGGAAAATGCGGTTTTTCAACTAGCTATCCCTAAGAAGTTTCCGACATATTGAAGAATTTATTTTAGGTCCGCCCCCTAGGCCGAAATTCTGGAAACGAGCCTCGGCTTAAATATTTTAATGCAAGCACCTTTCAGGATATATGGTTCGTATAGGACGACAGACGCACAGTAGGTCGAAAATCACTTCTTTGAACGCAAAATCAAGGCGTTCCTGTGCAATGAAGTGAAGAATTTTGACAAACAAATTCAATGGCGTATCCCGAGGCACTACGTAGCGGCCGCCCTTCGGAAATAAGCTATTGCAAATGCTTTGCAGTCTACTTTGCGTCGCTGTGTTGCTTTCGCACTTTATTCTAACTACGTAAACCCTGAAAATACGGAAACTACTCTCAATACTAACTTATATTGTTATATACAGGGTGGTCCATGAAAAAGGCTACACCCCGATGTTACATCATGACTTGAGCAATCATTGACGTAGAATTTTAAAACCAGCTGCATTAGATAGACATGCACGTCTTTGTTTAAACCGCGTAAAAAATATTGGCCAGCTGCCTGCGGTTCGTGCGCTACAACGATTCGTTTACACCTCAGTTTTACATGCGTAGTTCAAACCCAAGAGTTTCTGCATTGCATCGCATTACTGCCTGTATAGCGTACATGTAAGAGAGGGTAGGGGGATCCCTAACCAAGTTGGTCGCACCTTCATCACCCCAAAGCCAGAAAATTTATGACCCTCTCTCAATTTTCGGAATAAAATTAATTTTTTGTCCGTTTCTTGGTGTTTTTTAGTCGTTTTTGGCCAAAAATTGGCCGGGGACCCCCACCCAAAATTTCGAGCCGTTACATGTATGGTGTCACATAGGTATCCTTTTTTGACACGATTATCCAGAACGTGCTCCGTGCGCACCATTCTAACGCCCATAACTTAATCTAAACCGGAGTAATACCAACCTAAGCGGGAGTAATATCGACCTAAGCGGGAGTACTACCAACCACGTAAAACTAAGCCTAAGCCTACGAAAAATGAAGTTTGTAATAATCGATAACTGTTTACGGCTATACTTTGTGCAGGCGCAAAGAGTAGGATTTAGATGCTCGTTTTTTAGACAACAAGGTATGCAGTCAAAAAATTAATTAGCACTTTTTTAAACCCCAGATTCGATACGCGTCCTAATAAGTGCAAAGACTTCAAAATATGGCCAAAAGAAGGAGAAAATTGATGACAGAAATAATGACGCTTTCGGCGTTTAAACAATATCAAAGTATGGTGTGAACAAATCGCGGTAGCGCTCAAACCGTTTACATCTGGCCTAAATTTTTTACAGCTTGAAAGAAGACAATTTTATCTATCTAATGCAGCCGGTCGTAAAATTTTATGTTTTTAAGAGCCAAACTTATGACCTGTTACGTAGGAGTGTAGCCTTTCTTGGGCCACCCTGTATAACTGAGTCTTATACAGAGCCACAACTTCTCCAGATGTCTGAAGAAAGTATTCAAATAAACTATGCATAAAACGCTTGTTCAGTATTTTTGATCTCATAAATTTCATACTAATATGAATTTCGCCGATTATACATTAAGAAAAGTGCTTCTACCATTAAAAAATAGATATTTTATCACAAGATTATTTTTTCAATGGATAGATAACATAGTTTCCCAAGGTCCAGAGTTGAGGGAGGTGAAATCCCAAAATGGGGGACCAGTAAAGTAAGTGATGTATTATTATCAAACGACACTGTTTTTCGTACGAGCTTCTTTGTGCATGTACGACGATGTCCGGAAAAGTCATTGTATGAATGAACAAATTGTTGTAGATATAATATATAAATATATTATTAAATATACACATTTTTACATACAATCCGTGTGTGACCTGCGACCCGCCGCATGCAGTCCTAGATGTGATAATTAAGCCTAATTTAGTTGAGAATATTAGTTCGGCGCGAAGTGCCGAAATTATTATGAGCGTTTGATGGGATTCACACATAAAACTCGACTGAGAAAGCTAAAATAACTTGTACTACAAAATCAGAAATATTACATAAATTGTAATATGACGCATAAATCTTGTAATAAGCACCACTGCGCTTATAAATTCAGTGCAACATAAAGATAAATTAGTCAATTTTACCTTTGAACGGCAAAAACGTGCAAAGTTATTAAATAGTACTTATTTTCGCATAAAATCTTTAAAAACAGTAGAAATGGATACAAAAGATATTTGAATCTGCACAAAGATGCCTAGATTACAGAAAGATTAATTTTGGAGTGTTTAATGCCCCTTAATGAAGCTAAATACGGTATATTAGCGATTTTCGGCGCGCGCCGAAAATTTTTTGAAATTTCCCTGAAAAATAATTTCAAAAAACGTTAAAATTACTATTACTTAGCCCCAGAAAGTATTTTAACATTATATAAAGATGGCTCCGAAAATGCATACACAAGCCAAAATCGATTTTTGACAACAACCTGCATTTTTTGTCATTTTTAGGTCAACTTTTGCGATTTTCGGTTAGAAATTGGTGGTCATTTAAAACCCGCCCCTAAAAATGGCCGAAAACCGTACGTGTAGAAATGGGCTTTGAGGAATTCCTCAATCAAGGTTGAACGTCCTCCCACACCCCCCCCCAAAGTATAGTGATAGCTTGTCCGTTTACTCTTGCTTACATTCAAAAATACTACTACTAGATCACATCATGAAATTCTGATAGTTAAGTGCATTTTTGCCACAGTAAAAATTAAGTTAAAAAATTCAAAAAGTTTTCACCAAAAATCGTCTGACAGTAACTTGAGTCTTGGACCCTGAGGGGGGTTAATGACCCCTCACCCCTATGGAAATGTGTGATAGAGAACGTTAAAAACCTTCGAAGAATTAATTGTTATTAAGAGATATTGCTAAACAATTTTTTAGAATACAGAGCAATGTATCTTTCAATTCAGAATCGGATGTCAAATCATTAAATTATTATGTAGTATCAGTTATAACACATGGACGTGGAAAGCTTAGACCAACGAGAACCCAAGAAGGCCCCAGCAAACCTTAGAATTGAATTTTTGAAAATTCTAATTATTAAAAAATAATTAATTAAATTCAAAATAAGAGTAAAATTATAAAAATAAAAATTACATAATACTACCAAATCAATACCAATTATTAATAGTAGGTCGAAAATCAAATTTTTAACTCAATATATGTATTGTCCAACTATGCATTTGCATTGCATCATGCATGCCCGACGATTCGTCATAAATCCTAATAGATGTTATTTACTTTGAAGCCATTGCATAATTCCACTCAATTTTATCCCTCATTAAGTAGGATTAAATCATTTAAAACGATGGTGTCCGTTACATTTTAATAATCTACAAAGTATTAAGATGAGAAAGTACATAAAATTACCACAGTAGGCGATACAGGGACTCCAATGCCACACGGGCCATTCTTGTGTCTTTGTTTTTCAAGTTAGACAAACACATAGTCAAAAAATAGTGCCAATTCGACAGGAAAAATTGCTTCTGGCTTATACACAGTAAGCAGGTAAGTAGCGGGTAAAAGGCCTAAAACGAAAAGAACGAATACAAATAAATCAAGGACGAATCTACATAATAACGACTCGTAACAAAAAATATCATTTAATATAGCTAAAAATGTTTTTAACAAAGTTAAAAATGTGCGAACATGACAATTTACGACTGATGACGAAGTCAGCTAGTACCGATTTTTTATTGCACATCGAGAGCGATGAGATCTGATAAGAAAAAAGGGTCAAATATTGAAGAAAAATAATATGTTATTAAGCAAAACACATTTAGTCTGTATTGTACATATGTATGTGTACATGCAGGCCCGTAGACGTGAGAGGGGTAAATAATAAGGGGGAGCAGTTGCCCCCTAAACTTGTTCCTCACAAGGGTCCCCTAGAGGAAGAAATGAAAAATCCTTTAAGTGCACTTAAAAGGTAGCTAAAACAGATTTTTTGCGAACTTTTGGGCTGGCACACGAAAAATTTTGTGCGCCGGATTGACTGTTTCTGTATACACTGTTATTGTCTTTTAAATTGTTCAACTTTGAGTTAGACTTAAAGAACATGTCAAATTTTTCCGGCGCTTCGCGCCGAATCACTAATTTTCTGGTCGTCTTCCTTTGCAGAGCACAAACATTAAGTACAAATACGAAAAGTTAAGACATTGTTTAATACTTAAAAACTTTGCGAAATTTTCACCATTGCGTAGAGCTCGTTAAGATACGTTTAAAAATGCCTTTAATTTTAACTATCCCCTAATGATTCTCGGGATGACTGACTTTCAAAATTTTTGTGCCCCTCCCCGAAATAAATTCCTGGTTACGGGCCTGTGACATGAATCTATAGAATTCAGGGAATTTTACTCAGGCAGATTCAACGAGCTTAATGAAGCAGAGTGAATGGAATGCGCACGATAGCTCACGTGTCACAAAGTCATGGGCGGTACCCCTACGATTTTTAAAGATGAAAAACTGTAACTTAAATTACAATTAGCCTATTTGTTGGAGCACTTTCTCTTTGAGAAAATATTAGGGGTTACATTTTCTGATATAAATTACATACGGTAAGGAGATGAGCTTTGATAGATAGAAAACATGTTGCTCGGTTGAAAAATAAAAAAGCTACATTAAGTCAAAGCAACTCAACAGAATACAATGTAAATGTTAAGCGGATGATATTGTATCGCATCATGGTTAATTGAGTGTTGAACCATGTTTTTTGTACAAGGTCCGTTTGTACATGTATAAAGATGGCCCCGAAAGTCTTTGCACATTTTGTACACACAAATTTTCGGGTTTTATATGGTACAGTAGCGATTTTAATGTGCTAAAATAGAATTGCTCGACTTTTGGTAATGTATTTTAGCTAATTTCTGGGTCTATAAGGGCAAAAATCACTAAGAATCGTCTTAAAACGGCGCGAAGCGCCGAAAAATATAACATTTTTCCTTTTGATATGCGATTTCTGCCATTATAAAGATATATAGAACACACAATTACTCATTTCGGCGATGTTTTGCGAATTTCAAACCTTTTTTGCAATTTTTGTCTTCCCAAAAATCTTTGTACATGTACAAAGACGTTCCCGAAAAGTCTTTGTACATCGGGAAAAATCTTTACTGAATACAAAAAAACACTGTGTTAAGCATATGTAAATATGTTAGATAGGCACAAATTCCTATCGTGACAAAGAATGGATTAAACTATAATCAATCGAGTATCTCAGATGCGTTTCAATAAATAATTAATATAATATACGCATGATTTCATGTAACTACATTGGAAAAAATAAAGAATTGAAAAGTAATTACACATTTTGAATGAAAGCCATTTCAACACAAATAACTACATATGTGAAGGAGAATGCACAGAATTTTGCAATTATACATAACAGCTTACACTTACATATTTAAAAAGTCAATATTCGAGAATAAAGCGGAAATTAAAATTACAGACATTCGAACAAATTTCTTTTATTAATTGTGCCTTTATTCAAGTGATTACATACACATTATATTAAACCATAGATTATTTAACATATTACTAATCTTACTAGGCTGTGTTTTCGTTTGGCGGCCCAATCCAAAGCATGAGCGTACAGTAAGTCAACAAAACTTTTTACAGCTGGCACGTTAACTTCAGTCTTCACATTCTGCATAAGAATAAAAGGAAATAGACTGTATGGAAATCTATTTCACTTGTTATTAAATTTTCACTAAAATTTCATCCAAACCGCAAAAAAATCAGCACACGTATAGCAACGATAAACGAGACTTATGTGTGCAACAAAACACGTTTGTCATGAATTTATAATTTACTCGCAGCCATATATATATATATATATATATATATATATATATATATATATATATATATATATATATATATATATATATATATATATATATATATATATATATATATATATATATATATATATATATATATATATATATATATATATATATATAACAGGGGAACAATATATATATATATAACAGGGTAACAGGGGTAGTAGGATCCCCCACCCAAGGTTGGCTGTCCCCCATTCCCCAATGCCTGAAAATTTTTTAACCCTCCACGATTTTTGGAAAAAAAATTAAATTTTTTAGCCGTTTTTAGGTGCTTTTTGGCCGTTTTTGACAAAAAATTGCAGGCCGTCCACCCCCTCCCCCTTTTAAAATGACCAGGGAACCCCCTCCCAAAATTTTGAGCAATAGCATGTAACTAGCCCCTACAATTGATAAACATCTTTAAAATACTTAATTTACCGCAGCAACTGGTATCAGTATTTCAACAAACAAGCCTGCCAACGCATGTTTTATTTCGCGGTCCTTAGCCTCAAGAAAGTACGCGCCGAGTTCGTGTAAAAAATTCATCGAAACTTCAAACTCTTCAATGGGCACCATCTTAACAAAATGACGCATGTTATGTTTTAAAAATGCTTATAGGTTAATGTGAACAAAATGAATTACTTTACAATACCCATGACAGACTACGATCAAAGGTTATCATAAATATTGGTCAGAGCATACCTATGTATAGTCCGTTTCATTAAGCTTCATGGTTTTCGAAAAAATTTAAAGTGCCTACACAAGCGTTTTAAACTAATGCTGTAGTTGTAATATTCTACAGTATACCGAGGTATGGTAAGACGTATGCTATCGTAAAACCGTGTCTAAGAGTGTATCAAAATTTTAAATTACTTTTGTAGCCTAATTAGTGCGAATAAAATTCAAAAGAAAACCGCAACGCTAAATGGAACAGACTATAGGTACGTGTCAAATTATGATGCAAAAATATTAACTTAGGGAAAGTCGAACATGCAACAGCTTGTACGTACATACATTACATACATGATTTTAATGTACATCATGTTTTAAGATATTTTCAGAATTTTCATTAAAAAGTGAGTAGGTATCACTTTTTGTTGAAAAATAAAAATGATTAAAAGTCTAGAAGAAATTAAAGTTGTAACAAGGAAATCAGACGTAGAAATATGCGTGTAATATTTTTATTTTCTACATATGTGAACTAGGGAACTGGTGGCGTTTATTATAGATGAGAGGAGGGGCATGGTGGTGAGAATGGTCGTACACATCGCAAGCGATCTTGATAGATCCACAGTATTTGTTTGAAGAATTTATATTTAGTCATCTACAAGCCCGTATCCAGGATTCGGCCAAGAGGGGGGTAACCTGAATTGGTCTACATCTCGGAAATTCATCGGGTTAGCTCGCAAAAACCGCATTTTTCGACGTTTTTCGTCGTGCTCTATCCATTAGGTCATAAAATTCAAACTTTTCGAAGAAAAATTACTTTTTCACTCAAAATGCTATAAAAAGTATTTTTTGGTCGCGCTTGAGCCAAAATTATGGAAAATACTTCATATCTGGTGCGAAG
Source organism: Mermis nigrescens (assembly GCA_036768485.1). NCBI lineage: Eukaryota > Metazoa > Nematoda > Enoplea > Mermithida > Mermithidae > Mermis > Mermis nigrescens. Next base: position 209,261 of record JAVLUZ010000611.1, on the reverse strand, counting down.
CTGCCGAAAATTTGAATATTTTGTCAAAAACAGGCAATTTTTCCATCTTTCCGTGCATTATCTTACCTTTCAAATTTTTTTCAAACTAAGGGAATGGACGGCCGCCCCCTTCCGGTGTTTTTTGTACAACGTCCATTGTACATGTACAAAGGTGGTCCCCAAAAGTCTATGCGGCACATGCAATTTTTTTGTACTATAATATGGTACAGTAGCGATTTTAGTGTGGTAAAACAGGGCTTTTCAACCTTTGGTAGTGTGTTTTAGCTAATTTATGGCTTTCTGACGCCAAAAATTAATGAAGATTGTCTCAAAACAGCGCGAAGTGCCACAAAATTTGACATTTTTACATTCTAAATGCAAATTCTGCCATTTTAAAGATATATGGGACAAACAATTACTCATTTAAGCGCCGAAAATTTTTGGGAATTTTACATCTTTTTACAGTTTTAGTCTTCCCAAAAATCTTTGTACATGTGCAAGGACGGTCCTGAAAAGTCTTTGTACATCGGGAAAAATCTTTGCCGAATACAAAAAACCACGCCTCTCCCACTAAATATGGCCCTGGTCATCTATGTTTATTTAAGGACCGTACCAGAACCACCAACCACATTTTCAGCAGGGGGTGATGCCACGAAATTTATGATATAATGTGGTCAAACAACATCCCTATGATGATATCTGCGATTAACATCTTTATGTGCCCGCCCAACCATAGATGCACAGCATCAGGATTTCTTTGAGGGGGATTGAAAACCAGAAATTTTCTCGAAATCGCCTTTTTGGGCTTAAAAACGATGGATATGCGTCAAAAACCCCATTTGTGGGCGTTTCTGGAGATACTATTAATTTTTAGAGCATAAAAATATAAAAATGTAATAATAGTTACGACAAAATTTTTTTGAGCCAAAAGGTCGCTAAAGCGCTTAAAAACACGTTTTCCATAACTTTTTTGGGAAATAGAAACTCTGGGGAGAGCGGCCAGGAAAAATGTGTAAATTTGTATGTGCCCAGCTTTAATTAATTAATTTATTTTAATTGATTTTAATTAACCTGTCCAGTTAACCGCGAAAATACTAATTTATATGAAGTTGCATACACACATCATATTTGTATACAATCAATTAGTAGCTTTCACACATGTTACATAAGTTATTCGAATGAATCGCTGTCAAAAACAATTATTTTATTCAATAAAATATACTTCAAACAGCATTTAATTACCTTCCGACATCAATAGAAGCATTTGAAAGTGCTAGAGAAATGAATGTGGGAGGAGGCTCGGAAAATGAGAAAATTAGCATTAAAATGGGTAATTTTATGAGAAAATGGAAAAATGACGGTTATAACTAGATAAAAATATGTAAAAGTTTTTTATACTAATCAGAAACTATGAATTAAGAGAACTTCCACGCTATTATAGCATTTGTAAGAGTTTTCAGCCGATTTCAGGTTCAAAAAACCCTATGGTTGACCCCCAGCACGGACCTCAAGCCCGAATTTTCGATTTGACGTTTTACTCAGTTTTCTATCTTGCCCACCTAGGCTTTGTGATTATGAACAAGATTCAACAACAGAAGAATACATATTACCATTCATATACACAGTCAAAAGCTCTGGGAGGGAGGAAAAATCGAGTTTCTTTGGGGGGGGGGGGTAAATGACTAATTGTTTGCCTAATTAATGTCGATTTGTTTTACTTAATTCGTCGTATTTTAGCTTTCATGAAAATTATTTTGCATGAAAACAATAACAATAAGGGTAGTGGAATGACCTGTAACATCAAATATGTGTATATACAAAATAATGGAAGGAAAGTGTCTGGATGAATGAATTGAACTGTCTATTGCTCTAAAAAACAAGTATATGACCTACTTGGAATTAGAAGACGTCATTTGATGCTTTTCGTCGTTAAGGCAATCAGTTTTGGTCCAAAATGGCCTAAGAAGGGGGTATGCTTCTGAAAAGCCTTCTTGGTGGGATACCCCCAAATCCCCCAGTTTGCATATGTGAATATTACATTTCCGAATCATACCTTAACGCGGAAAAATTTCATCCCCATGAACAGGCTAACAATGTGTTGAGCGCCATCTTGACTAGTCTCCTTGCCTTTCAATTCGTTCAATTCATAAGTAAATTTTTTGCGTATCATATAAAACCTAAAAACACAATGATATGTAAGCGACAACCTTATCAGAATGCACCGGTGATCGTAATGCCATTGTGCTCAAGCAGATAAAAACTTTCATGATAAATCTTCATATCATAAAAAATGAACAGCTTCAGTAAGTTGCGATGATTCATGCTTAAAGTTAAACACGTAGCTGGCCGTCCTATTTTGGGGAGACCAACACCAATTTTTGGGGGACTAAGCCCAAAAATAGCCAAAAATAGCACAAAATAACGTTTAAAAAGTCCTATTTTTCCGAGTTTTCTGAATTTCGGGGGAGGGGGGAATCCGAACCCCCATTCCCCCAGAGCCTGGTTAAACAGACCATTTAAATAGTTGTAATTAGTTGGTCCTTACGTATATATAATGTGCTTCTTAGTTTTTACCTAGATTGAGCCAGGACGCCAATTACTTCAGCAAATAAGTCTGCGATAGAATGTACATTCGCTGCATTAACTCCAGAATACGTTGGTTCCTTATAGCGAAATTGCTTAAAAGCCAGCTGAACAACGTGATTTACCAAATCGTCATATCCAGGGTGCAGAGGCATCTGCAGAAGAAAACTAGCATCCAGGGATAATCTGCATAAGCAGCAGGGGCCCAGGATTTCATTTCGGGAAAAGTCAAAATTTTTGAAGTCCTATATTTCGGGAACCATTAGGAGATAGGGGAAAATAATGGCATTTTTGAGCGTTTCTCGACGAGATCTATGTATCCGATGAAGTAGAGAATTTTTTTTTAAATTCGAAAATTTTCTTGCTTGATTTCAAACTTAAATTTCAAAAAATCTATCTTTTAATCTATCTGTATGACTAATTTCTCAATATAAAAGCAAAGTTTGACTCCAAAACATTTCGGAATTCTTGTCATTGCATTTGATTTTGCGCTTCTGCACAGAAAACTAATGCTGAAAATAATGTGCGCATTTTAAAGGCAAATCTAGGCTTCTAGAATAAGAAAATAAGATAGAAAATAAGAGATCCGTTGAGTTTAGACGCTCAAAAGTGTGCTAAAAACGCATTTTGGCTGCCCTTTTAGCAGACTTTAAGAATTTTTCATTTTTACCTTTGGGGGACCCCTGTGAGAAAGTAAAAATATATTTTCATTTCGGGGGACGCCCCTCGATAAGCAGTATACAGTTGGCTCAAACAATGATTGACAAATGACCGCGGCAAGCAAGCATGCATCCATTAGCTGAGAAATAAGAATAATATTCTGGAAACTTTTTATGGAGGAGTAGCCGCAAACCACCCAGACAGTTTTTTATCATACCTACTGAAGAAACAACTAAGGATATCCCTTAGGGGCCGTATGACAGAACGCGGAACAAGTTATTCTTGAGATAAGCCCTATTCCGGGAATCGCTATCCACGTAATAAAACTTATTCTCGTAATAGCTATTCCTGGGTTAAGGGACGGAATGAGCTATCCTAGGAATAAGAAAATTTGGTATGACAGAAAGCGAAATACGCGAGGAATAGCTGTTCCTGGGATAAAATGTATCTATCCCAGGATTAAGTTACGCGTTCCATAGGTTTTGTGTATTAATTGGATGTCCAACGCATGCTGCATACTGTAGTCACGTACGAATTGTTTGAAAATATACGACGTAAATACAAACGTGTAGTATTTATGTACGTAGACGCGTGCGCACAGGTAATGTATGCATTGCTGCACTGAGTTAATGGGACTGCCGAATATTACCAAAAAAACTTTTTATAATTCGGTTCAATAAATGCGGCTTCATTGTTTCTACGGAAAACGAAAATGAAACATTGACATTGAAATCAAAACAATTTCTATGATGAGCTTCGCACGGTGAAAGCTACTTTTTTTGTAAGTAGGTGCTCATTTATGCGAATCTTGCTGTCAACTTGTTGATTACACACATCAACTACTGCATTAATTTTTTAAATCACTTCACTGGATGTGCGTGCGTAGGTGGGCAGCACTGAAATTTGGGGGGAGAGTGAAAATTTTCAAAGGTCAAAAAATGGTCTTTAAAGTGGTCGTATGGCGATAAAACACCATTTTTCGACGTTTCTCATCGAGGCATCAAAAAATCGCTGAAAAAGCAAAAAAATTTTCAAAATTTGAATTCTGGGGTAAGGTATTTTTATTTCTGGGGGGGGTTATTTCAACTTCTGGGGGTGCATACTCCCCAACCCCCACCCCACGCCCATGTACATTATGTTAAGCGTACGCTGGTGCAAAGCTTCCCCAAGACCAAAAATAATTTTTGTAAGGTATGATAATGAAAATTAGCATCTTGTTATCGAAGAAATCTCAAAATTTTCGGTGCTTCACACCGAAGGATCATTATTTTCCATATTTTTGTCTGAAGCGCAGCCAAAAAACGTCATATTTCACAGCATATCTATAGAGCAGTGTTTTTTTGTACAAGGTCCGTTTGTGCATGTACAAAAATGGTCCCTAAAAGTCTTTGTACATTTTATACACACAAATTTTTGGGTACTTTAATATGGTACTGTAGCGATTTTAGTGTGGCAAAAACAGACTTATTCGACTTTTGGTTAGTGCATATTTTAGCTAATTTCTGGGTTTCGGAGGGCTAAAAATCACTAATAATCGTCTCGAAACGAGCGCGAAGCGCCAAAAATTTGACATTTTCCTTGCAAAATGCAATTTCTGACATTATAAAGATATATAGAACACACAATTACTCATTTCGGCGCGAAGCGCCAAAATTTTGCGAATTTTAAACCTTTTTTTGCAGTTTTTGACTTACCAAAAATCTTTTGTACATGTATGTACAAAGGCGGTCCCCTAAAGTCTTTGTACATCGGGAAAATCTTGTCGAATACAAAAATACTGCTAGAAAGAATAAAATTTTCTCGAAAAGTTTTAAATTTATGAGCTTAATGAATAGAGCCTAATCGAAGACTTCAGAAAAATTATTTAATTTTGTGTACCGCTTAACGTATCCCGAAATATAGTGTCACCAATTTTCAAAACGCCCCCATCTCCCTTAAAACGATCCTACGTACGTCCCTGCCCTGCATATACAGTCGAGGCCCATTAATAAACACCCTGATGGGACCAGACCAAGGGGTTCCGTGTTTACTAACCGATTGTGCTTAATAACCGAGTTGACAATTATTTATTTCCACACGTCACATAGCACTGTCATGTATTAGCCAAAAGTATTATAATATGCCAGAACATTAATGCATCTCTGTATATTTGTGATTTTGACCTTCACCGTGCACTAAACGAGTTTAACATCCAAAACGATTCGTTTACTAACCGGGTTTAATTGACAAAATATTTATTACAATATCGTTTGGTCATTTGTTCTAGGCATGTGTTTACTACCCGGCTTGATTAGCACGTTATCATACAGCCGCAGCCTTATGGAGCCGTGTTGATTATCCGTTAACCGAGTGTTTATTAAGCGGGTTGTTAGCTGTGATAAATCATAGAATTTTAGTAATGACCAAGAAAAAGGGTGTTCATTATGCAGGAGTGTCTACTATCCGAGTGTTTATTAACAAGGTTCGACTGTATACATATATGTCAGACTCACCTGCTTGAGGATTTCGATTAGAACCAAGCAAAAAATGAAGTCGACGGCTAGCTGAAAAAGAATTGAATGAACGACTAACTTATTTAATTATATACTCTTATGTACATCAAAATATTCATATATTATATTCACATCATACGTACGTATATAAAATACATAAAATAGGAGGATACAAAATTTACCCTTAACCGAATAAGATATTAACATTTTACAAATTTTTAAAAAAGTAGCAAAAAATAGAATCCGATATTGCATAAAACGCAAAATCCTCCCCTTGAGCTTTTGTAAAAATGTAACTCAAACTATGTACATGAGAATAAAAAATTATGTACACTATACATAGATGCATAAGGGCACAAGGTAAGGATCGGTAGGGGGGGTAAATCACGGAAATCCAGACCAGTAAATTTCAAATTCTTTCTTTTTTTGCTAGTCAAATGACGAAAATGGTAAAAATATCCTATACATATACATATGTGAGACGTTTATACGTGGCAAAAACGTATTTTTGTAGCATTTCTAATACATTCTGACTGCATTATATCGCTTCTAACACTGAAATAGAAATTTATAAATGTGGCAAAAAATTTTGATTATTTAAACCAATTTGACACAATTTTGGGCACTTTTTGAATAAAAACACATGAAATTATCAATCCGATTCCCAGCGCCGGAAAAGTTCGATATTATTACTGCTTTTGTCGTCAAAAATGGTACAGAAAAATGTTCCATACGATTCAAAATCGCCGGACACATGTGTCTGACCCTTCAGGATGTGCTGTTTATGACACATAAATCATCCATTTAACACCTCGGAAATTCAGGATTCATCCGTCTGTTCCGTCACAATTACCTTTAGAAGTCAATCATAGGTAGAACGTTAGCGCGTACCTATAATATACTTGGATACTCCTAACACCTGTGCACCCCCAAACAGCTATAACGGGACACATTTGGGAGGTTCGGTTTTTCAAAAGATAGATTATTGAAAATCCGGATGCAGTTTTTTGTTTACACTCAATACCGAGTTTGTAATGAGCGTGTAAAGTTTTGGTGTAACGTTATAACATACAACGAATTCTGGTAGTTTTTTCTGCAGCGTGTACACAACTCCCTGTAAATGCCTCATACAATTTAATAGTATGAATTGTACAGGGTGTCACGAAATGATAGCCCCCTGCAGAAACCGACCTTCAAGAATCATGGAAAAAATATACAAAATACCATAGTTGTAGAGTATTCAATTCTGCGTCGGGTGCTTATTCTATCAAAGCGCAATGTGCACCGGTTAATTTTTATTGATAAGAAACAAAAAATATCTCAGTATTTTGAATTTCACGACTAAGTCGATTTAAAAATCCATATAGCCGTCTTCAGCTTAGTTGACCTGCCTTAAATGCATAGTCTTTGAACATAACAGATTGTCAGACTATTACGCATCATATTCTAATTCATTTCTAACACCATACGCCAATTTTTCGATGCTGTTTCTGCAGAATAGCGACCGATTTCTGACTCCATGTGTACGAGCTTTTCTAATCGATTCGTCACAACTTTACTAAGATAGATCTTATTCAGAGCTACTTGTAAAAATTTCTCTTTTGCAATGTATATATCATTTTCTACTACCCAAAGCAGAATTAAATGCTCTACAAGATAGTGCTTACAGATTTTTTCTATCGTACCCTGAAATCAATTTTTGGAGGGGCTATCATTTCGTGACACCCTGTAGAGGATAGAATTCTCTAGAGGATCATTTTTTTGTTTTTTGAATTTCGCATTAGTTCTTGGATGAGAGTGTAAAGAGTGTGAAAATCAGGGGTGAAAAACCAGATTTTGGTCGAGTTTTCGATTTGTTCATGTCTGCCAACAACTCCGGTCATGAGTGCCAAGAAACTTTTTCTGATAAAAATGTTCTACGGCTTAAGGCCTACTTTTTGCTTATCAGCAAACTTTTGTACACTCGATACGGAGTTAGTACCAGGGGTTTAAATGTTGCACGCTATTGGATGGTGCAAAAACAGATTTTGTCTAAGATTTCTCTGCCAACTTTTCCGCTTACAAGTCGGGATAAATTTAATAAAAATAGAAACAAAGTACCTTCTAAGGGCTACACGTCGCAGCGAACCACGTTTAAAAACGCAATATTGAGTTACATATTATGGGCTGTAAAGTTCGAAATCAGGGGTGTAAAATAGGCGGAAAAACACGTTTTTCCCACTTTGATTGGAAAATATCTCAAATATTTTGCGGAACAGAAGTTTTGCACATACAAACGTACTACGATTCAAAGGCTACAACCTGGCTCAAACCGAATTTCTTTACACTCGATGGGGAGTTAGGTGTCTGGTGGAAAATACCTTTTTGTCCGTTTTTTTGTTCGCCACTTTCTCCGTTTAGAAGCCGGGATAGGTCAAATAGAATAAAAATAAAGTACTTTCTAAGAGGTACACGTCACAGCAAATCGCGTTTGTTTACATCAATATTTAGCTTTTTCGGGAGGTGTAAAGTCCAAAATTGGGTGTGTTAAACGCCTTTTGTCTTGTTTTTTCTGCCAACTTCGCCGGTTATGAGTCTGGACATAATCTCAAGTCTAAAAATGTAGCAGGAATCAAACGTGATACGCCACTTCGGCGCGTTTGTTTACACTCAACAGTGGTGTAAAGTGGATTACTTATAATATTGAATTTGTCTTCAGGCCATTGTGGAGACTTAATTTTTCATAAATTTTGATCGCAATATCAGAGTAATATCAGAATTACGAATCCGACTAAAATCTTCCTTACACTACATGGTTGTGTAAACTTTACACTGCAAATTAACTTTAGTTCTTGAGCCTTACGGAAGCTTTATTTTTTCAAAATGTTCTACGTAACGTCAGAATTACGAATCTGATTGTTACTTTCTCTACACCCAGTAGTTGAGTAAAGTTTGCACTATTCAATTATTGTCAATGTCTACTTTACACTGAAACTTTATTTCACTTCTAGAGCGTTGCAAAACGTGAATTTTTTCAGAATATGTTCCGTAAGGTCCGGATTGCGAATCTGACTGTTTTCATTACGCCCAGTAGTTATGTCAAGTTTACTACTGAAAATTAAATTTAGTTTTAGAGCGTTGCAGAAGCTTAATTTTTTCAAAATGTTCCATGTAAGGTCAGTTTAAATAAGTTGAGGTTGTCTTATTTTTAAAAAATGATGCTGATGTGCAGAACAATATTGTTTTCCGCGTTCTTGGACTGCTGTCATTATTGTGGCAAGTTACCGTAAGTTTTTACTGACTGATTTACTCAAATCATGCTAATTAAAAGTAGGGTACTAGAAAAAAAGGTGCTTCGATGGAACAAAAAAGACGAATATACATGGGATTGTGGATTATTAAGGATGTTAAAGGAGGGTACTAGGAAAAAGCTACCTATGTATATGCCTAAAGTCGCAAAATCTGTTAAAAATTAGACTTTCTCTAAGCAACGCTAAAATCGAAGTATATTCTGCAGCCTCTGAAAAAGTGTAACCTTCTTTAAATAATTTTCAATGCTTCACATAAGAGTGTATAAACATAATCTAAAATGTTTACTTTTTGTAAATTGCTTGCTAGTTGCAACGCTAACTTGCTTCGTATCGTCAAATGATAGAAAAGTAACTGCAATTGTATTTAAACGTGTTTTATTTTGTTATCATGAGCATTACAGTCAGCAAACCTAGCGTCAGTTGATTAGTGCACACAATCGTTGCAGGCATGCAAGTGTACCTACATGCAGTCAGTTTCACGTAAGCTTACGCGTTTGCTTACTGCTTTAAACCAACAATTTCTTCGATTGTCTTGATATTGTATCTATTCAATTGGCTTGCAAAGTCGCTGCTAGTTTACTCCATCTAATTTCACATAACTACTGCATAGCTAACTTGCTGCTTTTTCAATCGTTTTTGGTTCAATAGTCACTTCAATCTGAGGCCGCAGAATATACTTCGATTTTTTGCGTTGCTTAGAGAAAGTCTGATTTTTAACAGATTTTGCGACTTTAGGCGTATACATAGGTAGCTTTTTTCCTAGTCTCCTCCTTTTACATCCTTAATAATCCACAATCCCAAGTATATTCGTCTTTTTTGTTCCATCGGAGCATTTTTCTTTGCTATTAGACCTTCTAATTCGGAAAGAGTTTAATAGGCCTGATTTTTCAATCAAAATTTTAAATAATGATGAAAGCTGTCCACCCTAAATTTCACGGGCTCAAAATTTATCGCTCGAACTTATCTAGTTATTTCAGAATTTGGAAATCTGGAAGCAAAAACATTAGATTTCCCGCACACGTGAGATTCTGATAATATTCATATGTACAGAGCCGTATTTAAGGGAGCGAGGGGCCGGCCGGCCCCCCCCCTCGGCCGAAAAAAAAATTTTGAAAGGTGAGATAACGCACAGAAAAAAGGAGAAGTTGCAAGTCCTTGACGTAATATTCAAACTTTCGGCGCTTCTTTGCCAGATATAAAGCATTTTCCATAATTTTAGCTCAAGCGCGACCAAAAACGACGCTTTTTATCGCCTTTTTAGTAGGAAAATTTTGTTTCGTAAAAAAATCTCATTTTATGAATCTAATGGATAGAGCATACATGAAAACAACGAAAAATGCGGTTTTTGCGAAGTCGCGACGAATTTCCCGAGATATAGACCAATCTATTTTGGGTCCGCCCCCCCTCCTTGGCCAAATCCTAAATACGGGCATGCATATGTATGTAAGTTAGAGATAAACAAAGTATTGCGGCTTTTACCTGCAACACAAATATACTTACAATTGATGCTTACCCCCTTTTTCTCGAGCAGGAAATCGCGTTCAACTTTTGATTCGCTATAAAAAAGGTCCAGATCGTTGCATGAAATTCGAACAATATGCAAAATAAACAGGCACGTATCTCTGGAGGGAATGGGGGGTTCTGACCCCCGAAATTCAGAAAAATAGAACTTTTTAAACCTCATTGTGTGCTATTTTTGGCCTTTTTGGGCTTAGTCCCCCCCAAAAAGATTGATGTTGGTCCCCCAAAATTAGGACGGCCAGGTATGTGCCTGAAAATAAACTGAATCCGATCGTATGTAAAGTACATATGATATAATCCATGTTATGTACATACATGCGGTATAACTTATTTGCTCTCTGACGGCCTAAGCTTTGTGATTTTTAGTTTTTCACGAGATGTTGTGAGGATTTTAACGGAGTTTAATACCATCTTCTGTTTTTCCTTAAATTTTCGAACTTCATTATCTCCACGTTTTTTGCCTAATAAGCTCTAGCTTACATTGTGTACATACGTAAAGAAGTGATGACAAGCATGCGTCGAGCACATTCAAAGAAGCTAGTAACATATATGTACATAATCTTAACAATCATCCTTTTGAACATGTGAATATTTAAATAACCCCAATACGAAAAATAATTAATCGTATTTTCATAATAAAAACCGAGTCATAACTTTAAAATAGAATATAATAGAAAAACCTAGCATTGATTAAACAACGGAATGGCGTCTTTACAAGTAACTAAAGCAATATGCAAACTTATTTGAGGTTAAATCTTATTAAAAACACATAAGCGGCAATATAAACACATATATCAAGTAAACACGACTCGGGCGGTACATTTGACTCTCGCGTCCACGTCGCGTACCCAGCCTGGACAATCATTTATGATTGACAAAGAAGAGTCAACCTTTGAGACTGGCGTCCCCTTGCGGTATCTAGCCAACAGTTGTTTGAAAGTGTACCATGGCCCAGAAGATGTTAGCCTATTTGCTCCAAAGCCATTAAATATTTCTGCTTTAAACGTACAAACGCTGTTAAAAACTGGTTACCAAGCTTTACTAGCGACCACGCTCAACACTTTCAATGTAGATGTGTGTTGTATTTCCGAAATTCGCCCGGCCAGATTCAGGCACTTGTCGTCTGAATGTACCAAAACAGGACGATTTTTTCACGCCATATTTTAGTGGAGTACCACTGGACGTCCATCAAGGCCAACATGGATTTGGCATTGCCATTAATAAAAAGCTTGCAAACACAATCATTGAATGGAAGCCTATTAACGAACCATTAGCCAAAATGCGATTAGCTGCCAAACCAACCAATATATCCATCATTTCAGTGTACGCCCCCACTAACAGTGCGACCGAAAATGATAAAGATGAGTTTTATGCCACGTTAGATCGTGAAATAGCCCAAATACCATCAAACGACTATCTAGTGGTGGCGGGGGATTTTAATGCTCAACTAGGGCCTCCTGTAAAAGGCAGGAAGGAGACTGGGCCTAATACACTTGGACATCTGTGTGAGAATGGTGAACGCTTATTAGATCTAGCATCAAATTACCATCTGCTCGTCGCTAATACTGTCTTCCGACATAAACGTCGCCACCTCCAAACATGGATTAGTCCTGATGGTAAAACGCGGAACCAAATTGACCATATTTTAATCAGACAGCGCTGGCGAAATTCCTTGATAGATGCTCGTTCGTTTTGGGGCACGAACACAATCACTGACCACGCTTTGCTCTCGGTGAAGATTAAAATCTAGCCACGGAGCCAAAAACGCCCAACCCTGAATAAGAAATTCAATCTTCCTAACTTAAAATTCCAGATAAACAAATTGAATTTGCATCAACATATCAGCGCAATAAACTGTTACAAATCCTGCGACTACCCTAAATGACAAATGGGTTGAAATCAAAACATCCCCGACTGGAGCTGCTGAAACTGTCCTTGGTCACGGGAAGAAATTAAACCAAGACTGGATTAGTGATCGAACATTGCAACTCTCTGACCAAAGGAAAATAGCACGCAGCAATAATAACCACGCACTCACGTCCGATCTAGCAAAGGTTAAATTGTCAGCTAGGCTAGATCGGGAGGCTTATTGGTCAAACCAGGCCGCTAAACTGGAATGCTGCGCAAAGTAGGGGTGATACAAAGAAATTGTTCAGGCTGGTGAAGATCATTGCCCGGAATTACACCCCGGCAGTTAGTGGAACTATCTTGGATAAAAATGACGAGGCTATCATTGAAAAAAGCAACTACTTGAAAGATGGTGTGAATATTTTTCTGAGTTGCCAAACCACAATCCTCCTATGCAAGCCATTGTTCAGCCGACTGCGCCAACTCAGATGATCCCTTATAATATCAATGAGAAACCACCAACTATTGAAGAAATCAATAGAGCTGTCAAGCAGCTAAAAAGCGGACGTGCGCCTGGAAGTGATGGCCTTCCACCCGACTTATTTAAGATCAACAACCTTTGCACTTATTGCCGACTTACACGAACTGTATTCTATGATCTGGAAAGATGAATCAATTCCAACTGACTGGCAAACAGCAATAGTTTTACCCTTGTATAAGAAAGGTGACAAAAAACGTTGCAACAACTATATCGTGGTATTTCGCTGCTAAATATTGCCTATAAATTGATGGAGAAAATTCTGCTTAATCGATCATTACCAAAACCGCGAAAGAAACACCAGAGAAAATCAAGCTGGATTTAGACCAGGTCGCGGTTGCATTGACCAGATTTTCACACTGCGCCAAATCTTAGAACTTCGCCATGAATTCCGGCAACCAACAGTGGTTGGCCTTCTTGGACTTTACAGCGGCCTTTGATAGTATTGACCTGACAATCAATCTGGTCTCTACTTGAATTAGAAGGACTGCCTCCAAAATTAAAACGGCTGTGTGCAGCTATGTACGCCAAAACGAACTGTCAAATCAGAGCCTATGGAGAGGACAGTCAGGAATTTTCAACTAAAACCGGCGTGCGTCAAGGGGGCGTTCTGTCCCCCTGTTTGTTTAACATCTGTATCGACCATGTGCTAAAAAGTGCCCTCGATAATGGCCCCGGTGGCATTACAATATACCCAAGTGAACATTCAATCACGGATCTTACCTTTGCCGGTGACATAGCCTTGCTCGCAGATTCCCCAGACACCATGCAGGCAATGGTAGGCCGCATCGAACGAACAGCATCAACCGTGGGACTCAAGCTCAACTGTGCCAAATCAAAATATTTTGCAATCAATCTAGATCCTGCATCGCTAAATGTTGACTTAACGATTGGAAATGATCGCATGGAACTAGTCAACTCTTTTACGTATCTTGGTAGCCGAATATCTCCTAATGGGCTACTGGATGAAGAAATGCCGATCAGAATTGCAAGAGCATCATCAATCTTTTCAGCCTTAAAACATTTCTGGAGTAGACCCGATATACGGAACAAAACGAAAACCCGAATCTACTGTGCCACGGTCCGAGCCACGCTGTTATATGCTACAGAAACATGGCCCATAAAACGAGATCAGCTCAGAAAGATGGAAGCCTTTGACCATCGTTGTCTCCGACGAATTACAAAAGTACGTTGGTCAGACTTTATTACCAATGAGTCTGTCCGCCAACGATGCGGTCTGAAACATCCACTAGCCGCCGCGATGATTTTGCGCCGTTGGAAATGGATCGGTCATGTTATGAGGATGCCTGATTCTCGATTGCCCTATAAAACATTTACCAGCTCGCAGGGGCCAACTTGGAAACGCCCCAAAGGAGGCGTTAGACATACAACGCAGCGATATTTCCACAAAAAGGCGGAGGAACTTATCATGACCCCATTCAACCTTAATCGAAAGAAGTTTAACGTTTCGTGGCTACATCATCTTAGATCAATCGCCGCCGACCGGGTGCAGTGGCGCACAATTTCAAACAACATGGTCAATGCCCACTATGGGCGGAATGGCCGTTAAGCAAAAGTAAGCAAAAACACGACTTAAGACGAAAATATTTACGTTCCGTCCGTTACTTCAAAGTTAAATATAAGAGAAAGTTAGAACCATCAATAAGATTTAGAGCCCTGAAAATACACGAATATGCTATATTATATACATATTTATCAGGAAAATGTATTTTACGCTGAATGTATAACATAATTTTAAACAATGGATACCTCTTTAAATTTGGTTTCGCCTGATCACCCTTTAACAAGACTGATGACGAGCTGCTTGCCGCTGGCGTTTGCTGCTGTTGCTGACTTTGTTGAGCACTTTGTAGAGCTTTCTGCTGCGATTGCAAGTAAAGGCTTCTATTCTGATAATCGTACCATGCAAACAGCGTTTTCAGCACAGACGGAAGACAATATTCGCTGACGCTGTAGAGTGCGGTTATTAGCTGTACAGAAATTCATCAATCAAATATGTACGAAATGGGACGTTTTGGCGTCACACTCTTTGTAATATAATTAATTATTTACGTTTCATTTATGATTAAAGTATAATACAGATTCTGAAAGCCCATCCAATTCTCTACGTGATAGTATAAATCACTTTTAGAATATCTCAGAATTTAGTGAGATAATCAAATGCATCTAATAATACACTGGATTTTCTACAGTTTTCCAATCGTACACAAATGAATACTCATCGAACCAAAAAGAACAATATGCTATTTTGTAGCTTGTACAAACCTGCTTTCTGAATATAAAATTTATTTTAAAATTGCTTCAAAATTGATTTAATTATAATAATTTATAAGTTGCTGGCGCCAAAACGTCGTAGACCCAAACATGTATATACACACAAAATAATTCGTCGTCTCTTCAGCTTCCCTGACCATACATACATATACTTGTCTTGTCATCTTAAAGTCGATCCTTAAAATTCGTTTTACATAAAAGAATGTGCACGTGGGATGGGTCATTTGCATACATGATCTTCGGTGCGTGGAGGTTTGGTGGGGCAATTTCACCACCTCCCAGCAAAATTTTCACCCCCAGAATGCGTGATTTTTCTGGAGTTTCCTAAAATTTGCTAAAAATTCATATAAAAGATGTTTTTTAGCGTTTTAAGCAACCTATTCGCTCAAAAGTGTCAAATTTTCGGCGCTTTGTGCCATATACGCATGTTTTGACTATATTCTGTTCAATTTATTCAACTTTATTTATTTCGAATTTTTTTTACCTTTTTATACCCTAAAAAAGATAGCGCATCGTCATAAACACAGAAAAACTGTTTTTGACGCGTACCCAATCATCTTGTCATCCGCCATATGTATGTAGATATGTCGAATTTTCTTACGCATAAAGAAATATTGCGCAATAAGCGTATGTATATGTACCTGATCGAATTGAACGTCTTCGCCGCGTTGTAAGCTCTTAGATAGCAATTTCTCCTCAAAAAACAAAGCTGAATTATGAGATGAAAAGCCGAAAATTAGATAAAATAAAAATAAAAATTAGACTTTCAACCGCGCTTTAGAGAACACGCATAAGTTCTAAATAACTCTAGCTAAAAAAGCACACAGTCAGCCAAAGAGCTTTTTTGCAAATAAAAGTTTTTGCAACGGCCTCAAAATACTCAAGCAAAAAAACTGTCAATGTTTCTTCAAAACTTATCTTTGCGCTCAACAGCGCATAGTGAGTAATTCCATTGCCGGGCAGACTTTTAACTTGTCAAGAATATGAGCTGAACATCAATTTTGAGTTAAAAAACATCAAAAAAACAAAAACAAAAACGCCCTTCGAAAAACCAAATTGTTGCCCGATATTCATGACGGATAAGTTGTTTTGATTTTGGTCTCCGGTAAAAAATTTATTTTACCCCCAGAAGTTCCCACATTTTCAAAATTTTATTGTAAATTTGACTAATCTTTCATAATTTCGACAAATTTTTGAAGTTTCACTTCCAGACTGATCCTTTCTACGCATCACACATGATCTTGGGTGACCGATTTCACCGCCCCGAAAAACTTCTCATCCAACCCCGCCAAAAGAACTTCGTGATTGTCCGTACAAATCGCAAAAAATTCTGGTTCAAGCCTTTATCTTTTAGTTCTAAACTCACTCAGTTCTTCAACCGTCATATCATTGCTTTGATTATATTTTGTAAATTTTATTCCATTTTTCTTGAACAATTTCATTGTTCTTTATGATTTAGGAAGAAAGAGGATCATCAGGAAATGTCAAAACAAGTCTTTTGACGCTGCATTCACTATTTCTTCGAGCTCCAAAAGAAGACGCTTTAGAGGAATATCTCCACGTTTTCCTCCCCGAGAATCCCCATGCTAGTGCATGTCCGGTGCCGCCTACCATACGTACGTGCATGAATCGGTTCGACTTTTCATGTAGCAGGCATACATAATCTAGGGGGGTTTGGGGGCGTCGAACCCCCAAAGAATTTTCATCTTCCCCTCAAAATTTTTCAACCACCCCCGCCCATCAGAATTGGCGTGATTTTTCAAGTTTTTTAAAAATTTCCTTAAATTCCACTGGAGAGGCTGGGCTTTTTCATGCGCTTTTAGCTACCTGTTTGCTCAAACGTGTTAAATTTGTTTTGACTATATTCTGTTCAATTTATTAGACTATTTTGATTTTCCTTTCGAATTTTTTCGTTGTTCATGCCCCAGAAAGATGGAGCATCGCTGGCGAGAACACCGAAAAACGCATGTTTTTAACGCTGGTACCCACTATTCCTGGACCCAAAAAAGCAATTTAAAATCCATTCAGCCCCTATAATTCCCATGCTGTGCATGTATGCTAGCTAACGATGTCATTTCTTGCACAACAGGATCTTGCATAATCGCTTGAATCTTCTTGTCAGCTAAAGTCATGAATTCGATTAGCAATGTCTGCTGCGACGAATTCACCGGGCTTAACGCCTAAATCTATGACCGAAGGCTGCAGGACCTTCACACCACCCCATGGCAATTCAGCTACAGCAGCTGTATTTGTTGCAGATGACTCGATAGTCGAAACGCTTGATGCAGACTGAGCTTTTTTCATTATTAATTAAAGCAATGTTCAATGCATACCTAGCTTAGCTATAGCGGAAAGTCTAGAAAATAAATAATGCAAAAATCGTTTTAAATACCCATTATTCTCAACATTGAGAGGAGGCGAAATCAAGGAGGGTCCCTATCAAATTAGCAAATTATTAAATCTAGACGAAGTATGAAATTTTTAGCAAAACATCTTTTCGGCAAAGTCGCTCGCTTTTTTCTGTCAAATCCCGCGCAGGACATATGTACATTTATATATATATATATATATATATATATATATATATATATATATATATATATATATATATATATATATATATATATATATATATATATATATATATATATATATATATATATATATATATATATATATATATATACAACTAATGAGTTTTTGTGAGTTTAATCGACCCAAGATCGATAAAATTTTCAGAAGTAAGAATCCAACATATAATTTATTTTTAGGCTGACGTAACGTTATTCATCATCTTTGATGCTGAAATATAAATGTTAAGGATTACTACCGATTTTTTTAACATTATGTCAATAAAGCCGTTTAGACTTGCACCGATAATATAAAATAGATATTACAATGTTAGTAATTTTTGAGGCATTAAACACCAGTACTTGTACATATATACATACTATCTATCTACACTCAGATGCAAAAGGTTAGTGTCAGTTTAGGGGCATACACGATCTTGGGATGTTCGGGTGAAGTTTTCAACCTCCTCAAAAAAAATTTTCACCCACTCATGAATTTCCTCACCCACATTAGAACCCGCGGATTTTAGAAAGTTTCCGAAAGTCTTGCTAAAAATTCGTATAAAGGGTACTTTTCTTTAAGCGTTTTTTAGCTATCTGTTAGCTCAAAAGTGTCAAATTTTAGGCGCTTCGCGCCATATAATCGTGTTTTGACTATATTTTGTTCAATTTATCGACTTTGATTTTTTTTTAATTTTTTCAAATGTTTTTATGCTCTAGAAAGATAGAGCATCGTCAGAAACGAATAAAAACGATGTTTTTGACGCGTACCCGCCATTTTTAAGCCAAAAAAAGGCACTTTTAAATTTCACCCCCTACCCTCAGAATTCCATGCTGTGCATTTCTGCAAAGGAGGGAGGGAGGCGAAATCAGAAATCTAAAATAGTAAATTTAGTCTTCACGAATTTGTTTCCAATTAAAAGGACGAAAATAGTCAAAATTTGACCGGAAAAAACTTTTCAAAGGTAAGATGATGCACGGAAAGATTAAAAATTGCCTGTCTTTGACGTGGAATCTTCAAATTACCGGCGCTTCGCGCCAGTATATGCTGCATTTCTCATAATTTAGGCTCAAGCGCGACCAAAAAACGTCACTTTTCATAGCATTTTCGGCGAAGAAAAAATTTTTTCGAAGAGTCCGAATTAAATAATCTTAATGGATACAGCATGCGAAAAACGCCGGAAAATACGGTTTTTACGAGCTATTCTGACGATTTTTCCGAGATATATACCAATTTAGGCTGGGTCCTCCCCCAGGCCGAAACCCGGACACGGGCCCAGTCAAAATGTCTTATAAAACGCTTTTACGTAGTAATAATTCATTTTAAAATATTTTCATTCAACTTTGACTGCGTTATATCGCTTTTAACACTAAAACATACAGAACTTAATTAACTTTCGGCGTTTTTGAGCAAAAAGCACATGAAAGTTTTAATTCGTTAAAAATTTTGACACTATTATTGATTTTGCTCTCAGAACTGATGCAGAAGAAATTCCATCAGCTTAAAATCGTCGGACAGTCGTGGTTTTTTTTTGTGTCCGGCAAAGATTTTTCCCGATGTCCAAGACTTTTCAGGACCGTCTTTGTACATGTACAAAGATTTTTGGAAGACAAAAACTTTAAAAAGGTGTAAAATTCCAAAAAATTTTCGGCGCTTCGCGCCGAAATGAGTAATTGTTTGTCCTATATATCTTATAAATGGCAGAATTTGCATTTAGCATAGAAAAATGTCAAATTTTTCGCGCGCTTCGCGCCGTTTTGCGACAATTTTTAGTAATGTTTGGCGTCAGAAACCCAGAAATTAGCTAAAATACACTACCAAAGATCTAAAAACCCTGTTTTACCACACTAAAATCGCTACTGTACCATATTATTGTACACAAAAATTTGGATGTACGAAATGTACAAAGACTTTTGGGGACCATCTTTGTACATGTACAAATGCGGAAGCTAATATTAGTCTCATCTGACCCTGCGAGCATGTACGACACCTACACAGCAGAGTAAGGTATGTCATTTCAAGAAAAAGTATTCTTGCTTAATCACGTTTTACATGCTTTAATGCATTCCCAATACCGTTAGGCTATTGATAGGCCATCATTTCATGCGCAACTACCTATCCTACCTTATCTCCACGATACCTGTATAGTTCAAAAAACGTTTTGAGTAAAACAATACGTAAGTATACTTATCATCAGCATGCCAACAACAGAACCAGAAGAAATAGATTTTATTGAATGCACTTTGAAAATTACATTTAGAATAGATTAGGTAGGACCTTCTACATACTTCAATCAGTCAAAAGTTTAATTTTTAAATGAAATTTTCAACACTACACTACCACTAAGGGGAAGAGGAAATCCCCCGGACAGGCGCAGATTCGGGTAGCGAGGGGCGACTGCCCCCTCCCTCAAAAGCCTTTTTAAAACTTTTCTGAGCAACAGATATACGTTGGAATGCGTCAAAAATTGAGCTGAAAAACGCAAGAACGTCAAAAATTTTCGGCGCTTCACGCCGCTGAATAATCATAATTTTTTTGTTTTAGTGTTCCAGCATCCTTTTAGGAACAGCTAAATTATCCCAGTGCTTCACACCAATTTAGTAAATTATTCTACTGTTTATCAATAGAAAGTCTGAACGCTGGTTGGACATCGTGACAAAGGTGTGTGAAAATCATTTTGTGCCGAAACTTTTCGTTTCTGTTTTTCAGCTCTGAAGGCGTTTCACTTATTAACAGCAAGAGTTTGAAATGGTTTGTATGTATGAAGGAGGTGGTAAATTCTAAATGTTTTTAGGCTGACTTTAGAGCCATTATTCGGCCGATTTTATGCAAGCTTTAACGTTGCAATCCGATCCAGAATTTCATTTTACAAAATTTTTCGGGGCTCTGTCCCGAACCTAAGGACGCTGGAGCGCGCCCCCAAACCACTCACATAAATCTAAGCCTAAGCCCAAGCCTAGGAAAAAGCATAGAAAAATCAAGAAGTTTGAAAAAATCAATAACTGTTGCGACTATAGTCTCACAACAGCAGTTACTATTCTGTATAAGTGCCCAAACGCGAGGGTATTTCTTGCATTCTCTTTGTATTCAGGGCGATCAAATGGTTAGATTATGTATAAATATGTTATCTGACCCAGGAGCGGGACCGCCCTATCCCCAAAGAGTAAAGAAATTTTCTTCCCACAAAAGTCCCTCAAGGGAAAGAATAAAAATTCTCGAAATGCGTCTAAAACTATGCCAGAACAGGTTTTAGGGTACTTCTAAGCTTCTGAATGCAAAATTTTCCGACGCTTCGCACCAGATTCTATGTTAATGTAGATACGTCTACTTTCTGTCCACTAAACCGCTCAAAAACGCTCAAATATGAGTTGAACATAGAGAACAGCCAAATTTTTCCGGCGCTTCATGCCAAATTATTCCTTTTCCGTGTTTTTTCTCCGCAAAAAACAAAGATTGATTACAAACATCAAGATTAACAAGCTGTTCGTGATTTGGATGATCAGGAATCAGTTGTCTTGCATGTGAGTTTGAAACCAATAAAAAATTTTCGACTTTTTTAGATTCTCTCTGAATCTTTCCATAGAGCATGTTGAGAAATGCTCAAAAATGCCTTTATTTTCGTCCATCTCCGAATGATTTTTCGAGATACCTATATATGATTTCAAGTTTTTCGGACCGCCCCATCCAAAAAAATTTTTTTTCTCGGATCCGCTAGTGCTTCTCGGAAAAATTCTTGAATTTTCAAAATGGAGCTATGCGGCTGCGTAATGGTATTCTACGACGATTTTTTTGAGAATAAACGTAGAAAAATTCGGCACTTGAGCTAAAAAAATTTTGTCGCCATGAAAAGATTACCTATTGGCAAACGTTTTTATTCTACAGACATCAAAAAGTATGCAGAAAATTCGTGCGCTTTGTACACATTACGTTTTTTAAAGCTGCTTAGCATCACAATTGTCTACAAAAAATTTGCATCTCATGCGTTTCAGGAATTGTTTTAGTCACCCTGGCATGGAAATGTCAGAAATTTTCTGCGCTTTACGCCAGTCTATGTTTTCTGTTTATCTGCTGAATTTAGAACCAGATTCCGACGATTTTATGAAAATTTTAACGTTCAAATTCAGAATTATAGGGTATTCCTGGAGCAGATGTACACTCTCTTAAAATTAGTACCTAATCTCAGTTCACTTCAGACAGGCTAGAAAATTATCTGACCTTACGCGAAGCACCGAAAATTTTTTGCGATTTTTGTCTAAAAAAGCAAAGGGGTGTAAAGTACAAAATCCCTCTCATATTCCGTTTCGGAGCCCCCCCCCTTCTCCATCCAACCCTGGATACGAGCCTGGGTGTACTGAACAGTACATCTGCTCCAGGAATACCGATTTCGGTGCTTACTTTGACAAAAATTTTCCGGAGCTATACCTCATACCCCACGGTGCTTGTTAGGTTTAGTCCCCACCAAATTTTTTACATCTTTTTTAGCATTAGGGTATACAGGGCTTTTTTCGATAGAGAATATAACTTTCAGTTGCCGGGTTTCGATCCTCAGACTTTTCGCTCTACAGCGCACAACACGTGTACCAATCGGCTATGCCGCCTGCTTCTATAAATTAGGAACGAAGTAATAATTGAACCATTTATTTTACCCATGTCACATTAACAACGCAAAATAGCTAAAAAAACAGGACAGGATAGAAAGTACTGAACTGAACTGAAGTTAAATAATTTATTGCTGAAACGCAACAATTATGAAAGATGTAAAAAAGTAATAAAACGTACGGTCAATAGAATAAAAGCGTACAGCAAAAAGTGACGAGCGAGTCATGAAAATGACGATTCAAACCCGCCCTCTAATAAATTTTGATAAGTCGACATCAATTATTCTAGATTAGAATATATTTAAGTTAAAGGATGAAACTACAAAATCAGGTAGATGATTCCAAACAGAGGTATACTTATGACGAAAATCGAATTTTTGTAAATTAAAACGAAAAGAGGAACAACTAGCTTAAAACGATTTGTGCAGCGAGTGGTATTTTTATTGAGCACAAAAAAATCTGTCATGGAAAGACAACGGATTTGATCTAATATTTATTGAAATGCATCGCACTTAAATATTTTCTCCATTAAAATTCTGCGAGATATGTGCCCAATTATGCATGCTGTGTGCCCAGGAATGGAAAGAACCCAGATTTGAAAATTTCGAATTTTGAGTTTTTGGGTTTTTTTGGGGTTTTTTGTGGGTTTTTTGGGTTTTTTTGGGTTTTTTGGGGTTTTTTAAGGGTTTTTTATAGGTTTATTTATAAAAATTCTAGCTCGAGCTATAGATAGTAGCTGAGAATACTTCAACAGCTTCAAGACACAAGACAAAACAAGTAAACAACAACTTTATTCAGCTAATATACAAAATTCAACAACAAAATTGGTCATTCACAAGCACAATCTATGCTGTGTGAACAGAATGAAAAATTGGGCAGAGCAATTTTTAAATGCATAATATTGAAATTTCTTCATAAATTCTGCTCTGCTTCAAGAAAAAAACAAAAAAAATTCCCATATTAGTAGAAAAATCCATGCCACATTGCCACTAGTGATCGACCGGGGCCCCGGCCCCGGCCCGGCGATCCCCGGCCATTTTTGAGCATCCCCGGCCCCGGCCGGGGCAAGGTCAAAAAATGGCCGGGGCCGGGGAAAAATTTAGTGTAATCCGTATTTTGTACAGGCTGTGATACTGCCACTTATTTATCAATGAGCAAGTGTTAATTTTGAGAACTGTACTGATTAGACCATATGTATACTTACTTAGACCTTGTTATAACTTTGCTACTGCGTATAAATGAGCTTTTACTGAATAAATGTTTAGGAAAATCTGCATGTTTTCGATTCCCCCACTTAACTTGTTTAAACTAAATGCTACTTTTAACTCATTCATTCATAGCTATGGCTAAAAGATTCAGAGTTGACAAATACGTTCTATTTCTAGTTGAAAATTGTACGTTTTCAACAAACTATTTTTACAAAAAACACTTTTACATTTAATTGAATGGGAACCGCGTGCTTTAAAAAGCGTTTCTTGTGTAATAGTTATTAGGACGGAGGTTAATTAGAGGGGAATGTAAACTACGCTGCAGAATTGCGTCCGATCCGATAAACTAAATATGTCTCAAATAGTTTCCTAAGGTCCAGAGTTGAGGGAGGGGTGAAATCCTGAATTGGAGGACCAGAAATTTAAGTGGTGGACTATTATTAGCCGACTCTATTTTGTTGTATGAGCTTCTTGTGCTAGTACAAAGATCTCCAAAAAGTCTTTGTATGAGCTAACAAATTTTTGTAGCCATATTATATAAATATATTTTTAAACATGCACATTTTCGTATACTATCAGTATGTGACAGTGTTTTTTTGTACAATGCACCTTTGTATAAACATGAACAAAGATGGTACCCAAAAGTCTTTGTACATTTTGTAGACACAAATTTTTGGTTACTATAATATGGTACAGTAGCGATTTTAGTGTGGTAGAACAGGGTCTTTCGACTTTTGATTGTATATTTTAGCTAATTTCTGGGTTTCTAACGCCAATTATTACTAAAATTGTCTCAAAACGGCACGAAGCGCCTACAAATTTGACATTTTTCCATTCTAAATGCAAATTTTGCCATTTTAAAGATATATAGGACAGACAATTTTTCATATCGGAGCGAAGCGCCGAAAATTTTTTGGAATTTTACACCATTTTACAGTTTTTATCTTCCCAAAAATCTTTGTACATGTACAAAGATAGTCCTGAAGAGTCTTCATCGGGAAAAATCTTTGGCTAATACAAAAAACACTGTTTTGTACATGCAAATTTTTGTATACTTTAATATGGTACAGTAACGATTTCAGTGTGGTAGAACATTGTTTTTCGGCCTTTAGCAGTGTATTTGGCTAATTTTTGGGTTTCTGAATATTTGACATTTTTCCATTCTAAGCGCAGTGTTGCTTATTACAAGATTTAATTCGCATATTACAATTTTTGTAATTTTTCTGATTTTGTAGTGCAAGTTGTTTTAGCTTTCTCAGCCGAGTTTTATGTGTGAATTCCATCAAAAGCTCATAAAAATTTCGGCACTTCGCGCCAAACTAATATTATCAACTAAATTCAGGCCGAATGATCACATTTAGAAGCACAGTCTTTTTGTATTCAGCGAAGATGTTTGCTGATGTACAAAGACTTTTCAGGACCGTCTTTGTACATGTACAAAGATTTTTGAAGAACAAAAACTGTAAAAAAGTGTAGAATTCCTTGTTGCAAATTCTACCATTTTAAAGATTTTCAGGGGGTAAGCGGCTGCAAAAATGGAGCCGCTTACCACCCTTCCCTGAAAATGGCCGATAAATATACATGTGACAGGGGGTTTGGGCCATCTCCCATCCACGCTTTGAAGCTCCGAGCTTCCTTGAAAGTCAGAAAATATTTGACCACCCTCTCCCATTTTTTGGCGAAAACCTGCGCTTTTTTTGGCTATTTTTATGTGTTTTTACCATTTTTGATCTAGATGCTAACCCCCTCCTTCCAAAAATGGCGAGGGACCCCTATCCTAGATTTCCAGCCGTTACCTGTATACTGAGGGACCCTCATAAAATTTTAAGCGATTACATGCATGTTTTATAGTGATAGTTTATCTATTTACTCTAGCTCACATTCTAAAATAATGTATCACTTCGTGAAATTCTAATAGTTAGGTACACTTTTGCCATACAAAAAAATTAAGTTCAAAAAATTCAAAAGGTTTTCACCAAAAATCGTCTGACAGTGACTTGTGTCTTGGACCCTTAGGGGGTAATACCCATACGTGGGCAGCAAGAAAATTCTGGGGGGGGTGCAAGATTTTTTGAAGGTCAAAAAATGGCCTTAAAAATGGTGGTATGGCGATAAAAACACCATTTTTCGACGTTTCTCATCAAGCACTATCCATTGGCATCAAAAAATTGCGAGAAAAACGAAAAAATTTTTCAAAAATTGAATTCTGGGGGTATTTTGGTTTCTGGGGGTGCATACCCCCCACGCCCAGGTGTGGTAATACCCCTACCCCTTATGGGAATGGTGATGTCTCATTCATTACATCCATTACCTGTTGCATCCATACCTAGGCAATAGCCGAAGCTTCAGCCCGTCCAACTATGGGCTCTCAAAGATTGGTTGGTCCTTAGTTGGGCTGAAAATAGGTTAAAATGGCGATTTTCTTGGATTTTCCACTGTTTTATCGCATTTTTTCAAAATCAGCCCATCCAAATAGACCCTACAACCCGTCCAGATATTGTGCCAGCCCGTTCCATGGTCGGGCTGGGATGGGCTATTGCTCAGGTGTGATTGCATCCAATCGCTAGAGCAGCAGTAGCAGTAGTGAAGATTCAAATGATATAGTGTGCTAATAGCAGCGACATAGACTTTATTGATGATTCAGACAATGAAACACTGGACTAAATTTGTTTCTTGTGACATAAATACTAATAAAACTTGATATGAAAAGGCGCACCTAACTTTGTGCTTGCCATTTACTACTGAATGGAACAGTCGCTCATTATTTCTTTTCCTATACCCACCCCAAGTATGTGTCATGCAATAATATTTTCCTTGTCTGACCCCGGCCCCGGCCCCGGCCGGGGATTTTTTCCAGCCCCGGTACCGCCCCGGCCCCGGCCAAAAAGCTGCCCCGGTCGATCACTAATTGCCACATAGCCTTTATTGGGCGGCTTTTCTCATTTGAAAAGTATATGCTATAGGAGAAAAACAGCAACAGGAAGGAGGAGAGGATGAGAATAGATGGACACTTAACCTCGTGCATCGCAAGCAATTGTAAAAGGAACAACCATGATACAAAAAACATTGACAATACACAGTATTTAATTCCATTACAAATAAATTCTTAACCTGTGGATAAAAAACCCAAAAAACCCAAAACCCAACGATTTCTTGCACCCAAAAAACCCAAAAAAACCCAAGTTCAAAGACCCAGCCTTGCCAACCCTGTGTGTGCCTAACGCACCTTATGCTTCTGCTTCGTTTTTGCCAAGTTGACTCTACGTGGTTAGTGCCAGCTCCGCTAATCCGATCGACAAAATTACTTGAATGATTAGGGGTATCATTCGAGAAAAATGAGTTTCGGAACCAGCGAACCGCGATTGGAGAAGCATAGAGGTGTTAGAACAAACGAAGACCAGCCAAGTGGCAGCCGCGGAAAGAAAACCGGAACGTTCAAGCTGCAAAGCTGATGGAAATATGACAGAGGAAAGGCGAAGCAGAATTAGAGAAAGAGTGAAGCGATCCTGAACCAATTAGTCATGTGATAAGTTTATTTGGAATAATAAAGAGACATGCGGATGTGTTTGACTCCTCATAACTCATTATACTGTAACATATCATGTTTACTACATTAGTGTAAAGGACCAGGAAGTAGGTAATTTTTACCCCCATGAGGTGGGTGCGGGTAAATGTGGGACGTTCAAAGTACAATGAAACAGACTATATGGAATAAAAAACAGACCTGCAGATGTGTTTCATTATACTGTAGAATATAAAGTAAATAGAATAAGTTTAAAGGACATTTACATAAAATCATGAAGTAGGTAATTGATAACACCATGTAATTTATACCCCCATTAGGTGTGTGCGGGTAAATGTGTGACGTTCAAAGCACAATGAAACAGACTAGATGGAATAAAAAACAGACATGCGGATGTGTTTTACTGCTTGGAACTCATTATACTGTAGAATATAAAGTAAATAGCATAGGTTTAAAGGACATTTACATATAAACATGAAGTAGGTAATTGATAACACCATTAGGCGGATGTGTTTGACTCCTTGTAACTCATTATACTGTAGAATATCACGTTTACCGCATTAGTTTAAAGGACATTTACATAAAATTATGAGGGAGGTAATTTTCAACCCCAATAGTTTTGTCCGGATAAATAAGGGACATTCAAAGTTCAATGAAACAGACGATTACATGATCCGAAATGATTGGTACGGATGTAGGAGGGACATAAACATTAGGGAGGAATGTACTTATAGAAACGATAGAATATGGTATTAGTAAAAATTTGTTGAACACAAGTTTGGTCTTGTTACTGATTTTAGTAAAGCCTTAACGCATTTGATCAAGTACCTTCCTTTATGAAAATTATCTAATCACAAATATTACTGTATCACAGAAATCGAACTACTTTCTATATTCACCACAGGCGACGATGGGATTGGACAACATTTAAGAGACTGATGTGCGATTGGTAGGAAAAAGCGCAAAACTTATCTTTTTTTAGACCTCTGCGAAATCCATCAACAGCGAATCAAATTGATTCGCGCTAAATTTTCTAGCATGACAGGAAAAATGACCTATAAAAGGAAGATGCAATGCTCCCGCGCGCATTGTTAAAGTTTATACAATGTACGAACTGACGGGTGAATATGTAAGGAATCGCTATGTGGTGGGCACATGTACAAGTGAAGAAGCGGAAGGCACCGACGGCCAGCACGAGTTTGAGTGTGCTTTTGCCAGCAAGCATTCTTTGAGAATTCGAGTATACCCATATAGAAAGTCCTTGGATTCGTCAATTTCGGCCAATACCACAAATTCTGCTGCCCCTTAACTATATCATATTTTCAACAGATTAGCAGCTAGAACATTCCGGTTTTTTTATCCGCGCCCGAAAATCTATACTACTACTGATTTCACTCAACTTGATGCTCCAATCGCACTACGCTAATTGATAATTGTGACAAAGGCCCGAAGAACTGGAGGATTAGAATAGTGAGTGGTGTAAACAACATGATTTCTTAATCATTAAGTTGAGCTTAGCACTGGCTTAGGCTTAGGCTTAGTTATGTGCCTTCAAATTGGTGCCAGGGGATGATGTAAGCCTGAGTCAGATGGGGCAAAAATTGCGGAGCGAGCGAAGCGAGCGAAGCAATTTTTGCCCCATCTTTGGCTTAGGCTTAGATCATCCCCTGACACCAATCTGAAGCCTCAAACAGCGCTTTTTAGGCTTCTAATCATCAGGAGCAGCACTATGAATCCAAGACATGCCCTGAACCAAGTTTGCAATATGCAAATCAGCCTAATTTGCATACTATGCAAATCAGGCTAATTTGCATATCAAAACTTGGTTTCCGCGGCCAGTTGAGGGTTTCTAGTGATGCTCGCAATGATTAGAAACCCGAAAAACGGCTGTTTTGTAAGAAATTGAAAAATCAGTAATTACGAATATTTTCCATGATTAGCAGTAAGTAAGTGCAGAAATATAGTTATACGCCGTCCAGCAATCCGAAATAAGATTTTGGTCAAATATATTCCTCAATGATGGGCAAGCGTTCATTGCGTCGATCAACAAATGAGAATAAGTATTTGTCAAGTAGATTTAGCAACAGCACATGATAGGCAAAGTATATACCCTAATGTTGAAAAAGATTTTAAAAAATTTGACGGGGGACTAAACTGAACAAGTGCCCATCTATTTTCTAACGCGAAGCGCAGTGTTTCCAAGTCAAAAATTGAAAATTGTCGAAAGGAAAATGAAAAACCGGCGAAGCCCTGTTCAAAATATAGTCTAATTTTTGGTAAAAACCGGCGAAACCCACGTTCTTATCGCAGAAAACACTGCCAAATTTTTGCTGAGCTTATTCGCCTTAGTTTGCAAAATTTACCGACTTGAAGTAGACAACAGTAAATTCAATTTTTACTTCAATATTTACGGTTAAATAACTTGCAACAATGACAATAAAATTCAATATAAGACTGCTAATCAATAGGGCTTTCTATGATTAACAGACTACATGGAAACCTTCCTAAAAAGGGTAACGGCGCCTTTTCTATAACTAATTACTGGTTGATCCAGGATCAGCTGAAAATGCGATGCTCAAATTTCCCCTAACACATATGTACGTCTGTATGTATGTATGTATAAAAAAATGAGTTTCACAAAACTGGGCTGGTCCGAAGGCCCGCCACTAATCAGTGTTTCACAAAACTGGGCAGGCCCGAAGACCCGCCACTAATCAGTGCTCGGTTGCTTTCGCAAGCCGAACCAGTGCTCGTACAAAGATGAGGGTGTGGGTAAAATCCGGAAGCAGGACCAGGACCAGGGCCAGGACCAGGACAAAATGGGTAAAATCCGACAATCAATCAGAACCAGGACCAGGACCGACCGGACTCAGGATAAATGGGTAAAATCCGGACAATCAATCAGGACCAGGACCGGATTCAGGACAAATGGGTAAAATCCGGACAAACAATCAGGACAATGAAAAGATCAGGACAATGTATTAGATATGTAGGGTCGGACTCACACCTGGGCGTGAGGGGTTTGGGGGTATGCACCCCCCAGAAATCAAAATCCCCCCCAGAATTCAATTTTTGAAAATTTTTTTTCGTTTTTTTCGCAATTTTTTGATGCCAATGGATAGTGCTCTATGAGAAACGTCGAAAAATGGTGTTTTTTTCGCCATACCACCATTTTTAAGGCCATTTTTTGACCTTTAAAAAATTTTGCACCCCCCCCAGAATATCTTGCTGCCCACGTTTGGTCGGACTGGCCAGGACCAGCCCAATTTGTCTAGTCCTGGCCAGTCCGACCCTGCATAACTAATACATTGTCCTGATCTTTTCATTGTACTGATTGTTTGTTCGGATTTAACCCATTTGTCCTGAGTCCGGTCCTGGTCTTGGTCCTGATTGATTGTCTGGATTTTACCCATTTGTCCTGAGTCCGGTCCTGGTCCTGGTCCTGATTGATTGTCCGGATTTTACTGATTTTGTCCGGTCATGGTCCTGGTCCTGGTTCCGGATTTTACCTTTTCCCCAAAGATGAGATCTTATGAGTTTTATGACCAACTGGAACAAAACGCACGGGTTAGCCAATATCCACCGATTACCCGACTGCTGCGCGATCGAATAGGACGGGCTAAGCTGCAGTACCGATCTAATTCAACCCAGAGAGAAAAAGAGCTCGATCGATTGGTGCTCATCGATTGCCTGATTGGTGAGCGTAGCTCGTCATCATCAATCTGGGCTCGGTTGCTCGACTCGACAATAATAAAGATTTACCTTAACGTTAATGGTCACTTTCGCAATCCTTAATTAATGGTCGCGTTAAGTCCGATTTCCACCTTGGAACCATTAAAAAATTGGGTTGCACGGCTCAACCATTAAGCTCGACTTTAAGGATGTTTTACTCAGACTAACGAGCGTTTTCATTCATTTTCCTCATTAAGTGTATCGCTGTCACTGCAATCCATTATCAGACGAATTCGAACCCACACTAGAATTCAAGCGGTAAAAGAGTAAAATGGAAGAAAACTCTAATTTTCAATGACTATGGTTCTCAAAGTTTAATATCTATTTAAACAAAACATTAAAGTTCTCGTGAATTACCTGTGAACCTAAAATAAGCATTAAACTTTCCTTAACGCAACTATTTAGTTTACCTTAACGCTACCATTAGATTTTCCTTGACACAGATTGAAGCTTTTTGTTAATGGTTTCTTTAATAAACCCCTAAACTCCCTGATGCTCGACCATTAATTAATGGTCAAGTCGAGAAACCCGATTTTTACGATCCTTAACAAAACATTAGTTAAGGTTTTACCTTAACGTTAATGGTTCCGTTAAGGGAATCTTAATGGTCGTTGGCGTTAAGGTAAAGTCGAGCAACCGGCCGACCATTAAAATTAATTTTTAATGTTAGCCTTTATTAAGGTGAAGTCGAGCAACCGGGCCGGTGGGGTTAATAACATCCCTCCCGTCACTGGCGTTTGAACCGGTGTTCAATCGTGAAACTGGCCAGTTACAAAATTGCCCGAAAAATTCGGTTTTCGTGTTCAAAATAGCGTCTTAAGTTCAGAATCTTTGCTGGGACAACTATAAGGCTCAATGTCAACAAATCTTTCACGGTTTGAAGATTTCCAATGCACCAACATAATTTTAGCTCTCTTCAAACCATGACAAACAACTCAGCCCGGCAGGAACCGGTTGTCAAGTCCCTAACCGATCAGCCAGAAAATTTTTTTTCAACGAAACTGGCCAACAAGAACATGTGAAAACTATGCAGATTTTACTAAATTTCGCACAAAATTCTAGTTTCTATGGCGCTTCGGCCATAATTACATACATGTCATGTGTCCCCAGGAAATTTTTCATTTTTGTCTTTTGGCGGTCTAGCTAGACCCCAACTAACCCCATCCCCGGTCCCTATTTATATAAGCTGATGTTTGGATTGACGATGCCTCGAAGTCGTGCATAACATTCTCCAACCGAACATTTAAAGTCAGCCCAACATAATTAAAATACATAAGTACCTATTATGTAAAATGAAAAGATAAGGGTAAACACACCGAATGCGTAAATTAACGGTCTACAGCCAGAATATTTATTTTTGATTTCAACATTGCAATTAGTTTACCTGAGAAAAGTAAAATGCAACAACAAAACTTCACATTATGCACATTATGGCAAGAGAAAAATTTTTCAAAGCTTCAGGAAAATCTTAAGTTTCACAATCAATAAACACGAAAATACTCCGTCGTTTTCTGGTTATGTACCAAAAACGCAGCTGAGCGACGCGACAAAGCGGTAACATAAGACAATATAAGTATTTTCAGTACAATGACCTGAATGTACCGTACGAAACGAGATAAATTAATTTTTAACGATATTTACTTAAACTGATTCAGCCAAATAAAAGCCGAAAAAACACGGGGAAGCGTATCACGACTAAACATTGGCGTGGAGTTTAGGGGATATACAACCCGCAGACGGCCGAACACCCCCTAAACCGAAATACCCCCACAGAATTCAATTTTTCTAATTTTTTCGCGATTTTTTGATTTCAATGGATAGTGCTCGATGAGAAACGTTGAAAAATGGCGTTTTTTGCCATACCCTCATTTTCAAGATCATTTTTGACCTTTTAGAAAGTCTTGCATCCCCAGAATTTTCGTGCTGCTCATCAATGATTACGATTTTAATCGAACTAAAATGTATTGCAAGTCTAATTTAGTTGCATTTCAAAGAGAGGGACAGAAACATATAAATGTTATATGCACAGCAAGGCTAATCTGTGGATCAGCTAAAAATCGTTTTTAAGCCGAAATGGTCTGAACTGGTAAATACTAAATAGAGTAAAAAGTATAGTCTGTTTCATTTAACTTTGCGATTTTCTTTTGAATTTAATCCGTATAAATCAGGCTATAAAAGCGGCCAAAAATTTTGATGCAGTAATGCGATTTGGCAATTGCAAACGTCTTACCGTAAAACACTTTTGTAGGCACTTTGAACTTTTTTCAAAAACCTCAAACTTAAATGAAACGGACTATACGTTAATCACAATTTCTGGTCATTTCAAGCATTTTTGCACTGGACACAAATCTAATAGAATGATACATGTGTAGTGTTTATCATTGTTTGGAGTACAAGGCTAAGAATATTCCGTAATTTATTAAGATAGTCAGTAAAAGAATAAAATCTGGAATAGGAAGAAGTGAAAAAACTAATTATATTTCGTTTTTCATTAAAAGAAATCTGCTTTTTCCTCGTCAAAAGGAACTTCGTAGTATTTGACACAGGAACTTTTAATTGAGCAGGTCTAGCCTTTTGATACTATTATGTTACACAGATCAGTAAGTCCTTTCATGGTCCAAATCGTGAACAAATCATGTACAAAAACTAATACAGCATGGCGGAAATATGACCAAAAATAAACTTAAATTACTGGACACAGCGTGTGTACGATACAAACAGTTCCTTGATCTCGGCATACAGGAAATAACTACAGAATAAATTGAATGTACCAAAATACATGCACATATATTGAAGCACTGTCGTTATACTGCTTACTCAGATAGATACCTACTACTTCAGTCATTAATAAATACTTATCTTCTGTTTGCGACCGCAAAAGTCTTCACATTTCGAGAAGTCGATTGCATGGCGCCAACCGTTTTCTCCTCGGTACGACTCTTGCCTGCATTCGTCGCATAATCGTTTGTTATAAAGTGGGTCTAAACATTTTTAATTCGAAATTTAAAGCGAATGCATGAAAAATTCTAGAAAAATAAAAAGGTACCTGCTTTGTATATTCGAATCATTTAAGAAACTGCAATGGCTTATATACAGGGTGGGCTGGAAAAAGGCTGCACCCAGATGGTATAACTCATATGCAATTTCGACAAATATGAAATATAAAATTTTAACTCTGTTTTCATCATTTAGATAAAAATGTCCTTGTTCATATCGTGTGAAAAATTTTGGCTAAATGCCAGCGGTTCCCAAACTACAGTGACTTGTCCACACCTTTATTCGATATTGTTTAATCACCAAATGCTTATTCATTTTCTCTTATCAATTTGCTTATACACTGTAAAAAAAATCGTTGTACATGCACAATAAACTTGTGTCCAATCTACAAATCTGTTCCATGGACACAAAAATATTGTGTAGGTACTTGACAATCCGGATGTCTATTTATCCAACACAACTTTTTTGTGTTCTGCCTACAAGCTATGATGCATATTGATTAGGCTCAGATTGACGTGCATATGACCGCTTATAGCTGAAAACATGATTCATTGTAACCAGTACTAAGATAGATGGAAGGACGAAGGGTAGGTAAATACCTACCTTCATACTCCCAGTTGTGATGGAACGAAAGGTGGTGAATGCAGTTGGAGCACACTTTGTCAGTTCGTGTGTTATGCGTTTTCCAATTCTTGATTATATATATATTTTCAGAGATTGATAATACTGGCAGTGTAATATATTTATATTACCTATATATTTACTCAACTTCAATATGAGTGTGGCTGTATTCAGCCCAAATTGATCGGATCTTGTTATGTTTGCTTTTATTGCCTTATTCTATTTTACTATTCAAGTGATTTTATATGCACTGCTTGATTTGTTCTAAAGGCAAGCTTATTTTAATGACCTTTTTTACAACTGCGAATGTTCTTACTCGTGATTCCTCTTCACTAGCAGCTGTCGGGCTTTGATAACATTTTTTCAACGCTGCATGCTGAATAAGATTCTGGCATATTGACTTTCTTTATCCTGAACCGACTGGAAGACATATTTGTATGTCAAAAGTGACTCTTAAAAATGGAAGATATCCTTCAATCTATTCTACGCACTAATCGCTTTTCATTCCCAATTGATGTTTAGTGAAATTCTGATAGCATAAGCAATTTTTCAGGCAAAATTTCATAAATTTTGGGAATTTTTGGAAAAATGATGTAAAATTATTACGCTTAAAGTAGACATTGAAAAGTTGACAAAAATTATTATTTCAAATGTTGATATTGGATTTTTGCGACGATTTTCAGAGCATGAGAAAAACTTAGACTGCGGTTCTCTAAAAAAAAATCTTGAAACATTTACGACTTTATTTTTTCTTACAATCTGCTGCTCTTTATTTTGAATTATATTACATTACTTAAATTTGGTGTCGTAATGTAAGTTTTTGTGCATTTTCTCTTGATCGTTATTGTTTTGTGTGAATACCTAGTGAATTTTTGCTCAATATTTGTTATTTCGAATGTGGCATTATATGCCCGATGTCAAAATTCATTAGTCAGTTCTTTTAGCCAAGAAGAAACGAATTTGGTTCAGAAAACTGACTAGTGCATTTTTTCATTCCTCTTGCTTGCGTTATACCTATCATCAAATGTGTGTTATTTAGCGTCTAAATAAAGCTTTCAGATTGGGGCCCAAAAATCGATATTCTAGAGGCTTGAAAGTTGTGTTGGATCTACAGAACAAATTACGTTGGCTCGACACAATAATATTTTGTTGTATAGATTGCTTTCTTATGTAGCACCTACAGAATATTGTTGTGTAACCAAGACATATAAAAGTTGTGGCAGCCAATTACTCACAACTTTTTTGTGTAATTACAACATGTTTTTTTAACAGTGTACTTTCGAAGATATTTTGTATTTTTGCACTTAATAAGAAGGAGTATCCACTCTGGAGTTCAACCGACTTGCTGATAATTCTTAAAAATATAGTCAAAAATGGGTTTCTAAATACTCCGTAGTAAAACAGCGCAGAAGCTATGCTCTTTAAACAATATCAGAGTAGGGTGTAAACAAATCAACATAGTGCAAGAGCCGCTGGCAGTTAGCCAAAATGTTTCACACATTTCAAACAAGGACATTTTTATCAATTCAACGCAAGTTATCTCAAGATTTTGTTTTCAGATTATCCCAAGCTAGGATGTAATTTTAGTGTGTGCCTTTTCCTTTTTGGGTCCACTCCGTATAATCCTTTGAAATTGCATTTTTAGCTGTTTATTCAAGAATACATAATCTATTTCAATGAAAACCTCCTGAAACGGCTCTTACAGAATTTTAAGGCTGCTAGAAGGTTTTAGAAAAAAGCGCACGTTTACAATGACGATAATATTATTTCTAATCATGTATGTACGGCATAGAAAATCAGGAGGGTCGGCTCGACCCCGGAAAATTTTTTAAGTGCCTTTTCGGGCGCTAAAAACGATAAGTACACATCCAAGTTAGTTTTTTAACTTTCGATCAATGCTCGTTCTATCTAAAACATTAGATCATTTTAAAAATTCAAACAAACTCAAACAAAATTCAAGAAATTGAAAAAAACATAGTCAAAAAATTAGTATTTGACACTTTGACCAAAAGTTGGCGAAAAACGCATAAAAACACATTTTCTGCGAGTTTATCGGAAAATCGACAATTCTGTGGGTCGCAGCTATTTTGCTGGGGTCAGAAGCATACCTGGGCGTTAAAGGAGGGTTTGGGGTATGCAACACCCCAGAAACCAAAATACCCCCCAGAATTCGGTTTTTGAATTTTTTTCGCAACTTTTTGATGCCAATGGATAGTGCTCGATGAGAAACGTTGACAATGGTGTTTTTCGCCATACCACCATTTTTAAGGCCATTTTTTGACCTTTGAAAAAATCTTGCACTTCCCCCTATCCAGAATTTCGGTGCCGCCCACCTATGGTCAGGAGCCATTCTGGAGGTCAAATTCTCCAATAATACGTATCTTTGTAATCCAGTTGCGGATTCAGGATTTTCGGCGTTTTTCGCCGTTTTATACTGTCCACTTTTGTTTAAAATAAGTTCTGTTGCATAATTTTTGAAATTTCAAATTTTAGACAAGTTTTTGCCAGAAAAGCTGCTTAAATTTTAGCTTTAGCGAAACTCTGGCGCAAAGTGTCGTACAACTTTTTGAAATTTATGCAGGAGGACTTTAGAGTCTTGAAAACTAATGCTCGATTTCTTATATAAACGATGTCTAAAAATAATGCAAAAACAAATTCATTATTTATCTCGCCAACTTTGCTGAGCATGGGGAGGGTGACCGCTCTCCTGCTCTCCTTAATCCGCTCCTGTTTTAATTCTCAGTGATAAATGTCCCTGAAATATCTCCAAAATAAGAATTATGTAATAAAAATTATTTGAAATTAGTGTTTATCGTTTATTTAAAAATTATGCATTTTGGCGCGCAAGCGAAAGCTATTGTCTAATATTCTTAATCTTTCGATACTCAAAATTACGAGTGCTGCTATTGATAGCGAAGCTAAATTAAATAAATTAAATGATAATGAACGGTATGAACAGTTCACTCCGTATGAAATAAGCAAGTTTGCTCAAGAATCATGTCGTATGCACGCAATTTAGTTTCTTCAAGTATAGATTTCTTTGATTTAAAAAATTTTCATTTGCTTATTGAACAACTTTGTTGACTTACCAAAATCTACAAGATTTATTCGAAAATTTTCATGAATTTTTAAATGCGACTGTAACGCATAAAAATTGAATGACTGATCAAGTTAAAAATCGAATTACCTAATAGTTCAAATATTATATAAAGCAAATGGTTTTATTTTTTCTAAAATAATGATTTGTATCATAATTCAATTTTTTATTTCGCACGATCTGTAAGCGATTATTAAAATTCTCTACTGAGCATGAATTGAGAGCAGAAGACAATCTGAAAATCAGACAAATCTATGTAGAGATGGTAAGCTTTTGGACAATTATCACGTCCAATTAGGTCAAGTTTCTATTAGTTATAAGCTTTATTGCTTTGCATGGCCGATCTGGAAGGGGTCCGGTTCAGCCTGGCTGGGGGTCAAAAATTATGCTTTTGGGCCAAAATGACCTTAAAAACTGTTAAAAATGCTAAAAAAGCATTAAAACTACTGCACACTTTCTGGTGAGCTTTAAGCACTTTTGAAGAAAATTTTCAATTGTTATCACTTTTGACCTTCATTTTGCCTCATTTTGCTAGAACATTTACCATTTTATTGTAAGTGATCTAGACCCCTGAACCCCCGTGCATGCTGGTTATGAGCATACGAGTACATATACAGCATGGAAACTGGGTCAACCCCGAAAATTTTTTTCGGACAATGCTCGTTTTTTCTAGAGCATAATAACATTTAAAAGATAGAATAAAAATAAAAATTTCTGTAAATTGAGCAAAATAAAGTCAAAATGAAAATTTTACGCGTGAGCCATAAGTTAGTTAAAGCGCTTGAAACAGATGACTTTATGCGCTTTTTTAAATCGATTATTCTGAGCGGGGTCACCGCAGCAATTATGCAGGAATCAGCAGCTATACTTACATTTCTTTTTTTAACCTACGTATCCTATATTTATGCGATATCAGCGATAAAAGCTTCCTTACTGCGTCGCGATTTTGGATCTAGGATATTCATCGATAGGTCCATGTTGGGCATCTTTATAATTCGACCAACAAATACAGGCTGCAGAGAATAATAACTTAAGTGAGATACGCATCGAAACAATTGCCAAAATATTAAAGACCACCATTGAACCAAAATTCTGATACTTCGTTTGCTCCTCGAGACAAATTTATGAATTCAGGCAATAACCAATGCGACATCGTTGTAATTTAAAATTTCATCAAACCTCTTTCATTTTTACCTCTTCGTATATTCATTCCACTTTGTAGTTTCATACACTGATATCCACATGAACGAAAACGGAATAACAGTGATGCATAATCTTATATGTAAACCTGCATATCATTCTCAAACATGACTTTTGACCATCAAGTTTAACTAGCATAAAAAGTTGTGATTTTTCTACATTGCCGGTCAAATGATGCTTACAAACAAGTATAACAAATTTATCAAAGCTGGACTTGTATTTCCGACACAATATTAACAAACTTTAATTATGTATAACCATTCTACAATTACTAATATAGAAAGAAATGCACTTCACTTATACCAAGAAACGTTCACGGTTTTCAATGCCAGAACGCAATTAGAACACAAAAATATTGTTGAGAAGAAGATTAAATTTTTACCTAAAATTAATTGATAAAATCAACACTAGAACAACCATCGTCGTCAATACTCGAATAGTCGCAAAGTCGTAACCACACGTGGGCGTGGTGGTGGGTGGGGGGGTTCGGGGGATACGCAACCCCCCAGAAGGCAGAATACCCCCTGAAACCAAATAGCCCCCAGAATTCAATTTTTAAAATATTTTTCGTTTTTTCTCCATTTTTTGATGCCAGTGGGTAGTGCTCGATGAGAAACGTTGAAAAAATAGTGTTTTTTGTCATACCACCATCTTTAAGACCATTGTTTAATCTTTGAATAATCTTGCACTCCCTATAATTTTGGTGCTTCTCACCTATGGTCGTAACCATAGATACACACAGCATGGCCAGTATGGGGGTCAGCCGATCTGTAAGGTAAATATTGAGCTTTTTTGGGCCAAAATGAGGTCAAAAACTATTATAAATGCTAGAATAGCCTTAAAAATATATTAATCTATAGTTTCTTGTCCGTTTCAAGCAGTTTTTGGGGAAATTTTCCATTTTCATCGGTATATAGCTTTCATTTTGCCTCATTTTTCTCAGAAAATTCCCCATTTCTACATTCCAAATGAAAGTCAAAACACTTCTGCAAAAGTGCTTAAGTTGACCAAAAACTGCAAAGTATGGTCGTAATTTGCGCTTTCTGAGCATACTAATTGAATGGTCTATTTAAGTGGATAATGCTCTCCGGTTGATCACTGTCAGAGCTGACCTACTTACATCCAGATCAGCGTAAACAGCCTTTTAACCCGTAAGTTTATCCGTTTTGGCATTAATTTTACTTTATTAATTTTACAAAATTTTCTTGTATTCCTTTCTGAGGCCTAGCTAGATCCCTTAACTCTCCCACATTCGTGTTTCATTTATAATAAAACCGAGTAATATTTGAGTTGTATTAGAAAATTCAATATTTCTATTTAATGCTTACAAGAAAATTTTCAAATGCTGCTAATTTATTCTAACTCATTTTTTAAGCAAATTGATTGCAATATTACCAGACTAATGTCGTTTGAAAACAAGGATAACTAAAACGATTTAAGCTTGGAAACAATTAGGGCAATAATTATGCTTACATTTGTTTTACGTGCATTACCTTAGCCGAAGAAAATCGGACGCCTTTCGTGTTAGCGCTTGGTTTTCGATCATCCCGAATGCAAATTTGATCCTTCTGATTTAAAATTTGGGGAATTCGTTCAGCGTTTGTTGACGCTGTGTAGTTAATGATTCCGGCTTTTATATGTCGAAGATTTGCTCTTTTAGGATCAATCTTTATCAGCGCCACGTACACATTAGCATCTGAGATTTGTCTAATTAACTCAATCGTTACTTCCGTTTTATCGCCTTCCCGATTGTCGCTTGAAAATCGATCAGTCGGATTCTTCGTCGTTATCGGCAATTCATCCGCATGATTAGCGTATGAGATCTGGCTAAAGGAATTAGGAAGCGTTGTCGATGCCTCAGTTTTTCGATCATTTTTACGCAAACTTTTGCCAGTCGAATCAATTTTCAGCATCTCAGTCACTTCATCGACCGCAGCTTCATCTGCATGATTAGCGTCTGGAATTTGACCTAAGAAATTAGGATTCGTTTTCAATGTCTCAGTTTTCGGATTATTTTTATGCAAACTTTTGCCACTCGAGTCGATTTTCAGCATTTCAGTCACTTCATCGACCGCAATTTCATCGGCATGATTTGCGTTAAAAATCTGACCTGAGAAATTAAAATTCGTTCTCAATGCCTCGGTTTTCGGATCAATTTTATGCAAACTTGGGCCGCTCGAGTCAATATCAGTCATTTCATTGACCTCAATGTTGTTTTCGCCAAGTTCGCTAGATGAAGTTGAAATGCTTTCATCATCGGATATTAGGTCTTGGATTTTGATTCCAAATACTGGCGATAATTCATTTGAGTCCAACTTGAAGTATGCGCTATTGGTTGGTTGAATTGACGTTTGGGTGGGAATTTGATCATCAGACTTATTCTGACTTCTCATTCCATGTTCTGACGATTCATTTGAATCCGCTACGTAGTCGGCGCTATTTGTTTCCGTGATTTTTTTTTCGGTGGGATTTTGATCATTAAACTTATCCAGTTGAAACGAATTACGAGCAATATCAAAGTCAAAAAATTGATCGGCAGATTCTTGCGCGATTGGCCTGAAGACTGAGAAACCCATTGAAAGGTTGACTTCTGGAACTTTGCCAAATATTTGACTGCTTCTTTCTTCTGATCGATTTTTAATCATTGTCGTCGTTTTGAACTCAGAATCAATCGTTGCCTCGCCTCGGGTCGTCTCAACTTCTCTACGTTCAGCACCACGCATTAAAAATTTCGTTGTTTTTTGGTTAGAATCAATCGAAATTACGTTCTCATCTGTTATTTCATTTCGAACTAACTGACTATCAGTTTCAGTCGTTTTGTGAAACATCTGGCCCAACGACGGTGATTTGATATTTTTAGTCTTCGTCGTATTAATAATGGGTGTCGCGGTTGTCAGGATAGATTTTGAGTTACCAGATAATTCGAGCAAGCTCGTACGCGCAATCTCTGGAAAAAATATAATAATTACATAAAACAGGTTTTGTTGATTTCAAAAATGCGAATGTGTATTAAAGTCTATTGTGCAACCAGCAATGTAGGCTGAAGAGGCTTTGAGAAAGATTCCAGGTTAATTTTTTGGGAAAAATTGAAAGAAGTTAAATATTTTCAGGCATAAAAAAATTTTTTGTGCCAGATTTGCCCCTTAAAATTAAGCTCGTTTCTTCACACGATGGAAGATCATGATAACATTTTTTCTGTAACAACGTCATCCATTAGGTCTTATAAATAATCAAACATTTTTATTTCCCACGCTCAGAAATGAAATTTAATTTGATCAGATGGAAACGATTCATACGTGTTCGTGTAAATGTTGTAATTCAAATACTTTTTGCTCGATACCATGCTATCTAAGTGATAAACTTCCAGTCATATGGTGACAGTCAGCATCAGTAGGTTCATCTACCGTTAGACTTTAATTTAGCTTTTTAGCACTTCCGATCATGCAAACTGACGGAAGTGCAATTATTTTTTTCATAATTTTAATAATTTTTTGTAATTTTATTAATGTTTAACAATTTTCAATAATTAATTAATTATTTTTTTAATAATTCACATCTTTTTCATTTTGTGCAAACTTCGGGAAATTTCTTAATTTATGCACACAGCGAGCAGGATATGTGCACACAGTCGACTTCATCAATCTTTTGCAATAACGCTGTAATTATTTTCCGTTTTTGCTCTCAATCTTGCCTAAGTTTTCACCAAAAAGCTTTTCATTTAGCCTTTCTAAGGTCTATTCTAACCCTAGCTGCACAAGATGGTCGGTGTGGGGTTCAGCCGTTACGAGAAGAGGGGGTCAGCAGGAGTGCTTCCGTGAGCCAAAGTGCCTCAAAAATTGATGTAAATGCTAAAATAGAGTAAAAGCTATGGTAATTTGCTGTTCCTGGTCAATTTCAAGCAATTTTGAACAGAGTTTTTCGATTTTAATGCATTTTTTAGCCTATTTTTCTTAATTTTCCCAAAATTAACTACTGCTGTATTTAGCTAGCTTACTCTGCTTTTCCATATACTGCTAGCGGTACGAACTTAGAACGTAGAACTTTTTCAGAAGCGTGCAAATATCCTTTTAATAGCGGCTTATTGTTCAAAATTATCTTTCTTGCGG
Source organism: Mermis nigrescens (assembly GCA_036768485.1). NCBI lineage: Eukaryota > Metazoa > Nematoda > Enoplea > Mermithida > Mermithidae > Mermis > Mermis nigrescens. The sequence goes on along the minus strand of JAVLUZ010000611.1, from coordinate 166,402 downwards.
AAATAGACTTGTATATTCAGATGGCTCAAAAAACAAAGGCGGTTTGATCCCTATAACTTTCCGATGCTTGACTAAATTGAATGCAATTTGCTTTTTCTAAGAAAATATTACCTCTGCTAGAATGTGCTAAAGTTTCGACTATGCCGATCAAGCTGATGCTATATTATACTAAGCAGAAGTCATTTTTCATCTTTCCAGATTATTTGCCTAAAACAAGGTACCTTTACAACAGTGTAACTCTCCAACAGAAAAAGATAATTAAACGTGGATTATCATGCAAGAAGCCAAAGCTATTTGTTTACTGCTCTGTTTATTTCTATTTTTATTGGTTTAGCCCGTGCGGACCGGCAGCACCTTTATCGCGGGTAATTGCGTACATACTCGTTCATGTACGTTTATTTATTTGCTAGCAATTGACAAAATGTGCAATCTTCGATTAAACTTAAATTATTTTACATCAACTAGCAAATTATGTGAGTGATAGACAATTGAAAGGGCTTTAAAATAAAATAAGTTGCATTCATACGTATTAAGACTGTAAAATTACAGCGTTACAAAGGCAAATAATGCTTCTGGCAGATGCTTTCAAGACTGAAAAAACGACTTCTGCCTAATTTATTGTAGACCGTCAGCAGTTCAGCCTGCATAAATAAAACTTTACTCCATTCTCGCAGAGATACTAGGTCCTTTGACAAAGCAAACTGTGGTTTAGTATTGGAGAAGTTATGAGGACCATATGTAATTTGTTTTTTAAGCACCTTGTACTAGAAAAACTTCAAAGGACGATTTGTTAGATTCGTAACCATAGATGCACAGCATAACCTATCTGGGGGAGGGGATCAGCCGGCCTATGGAGGTCAAGAATTGTGCTTTTTTGGGCCAAAATGACCTTAAAACTGGTATGAGCGCTAAAATAGCGTGTAAACCACGTAATTACACACTTTCTGATCAATTTAAAGCACTTTTGAGGGAAATTTTAAATTTTCATCCGTTTTTGCCTTAATTTTGCCGGATTTTTTCGAGAAAATTTCCAATTTTTTCAATCTGAGGGTTTAGATTTCCCAAACCTCCCCACGTGCATGTATTTTCATAACTAACAATTCATATATCGTTCTGCAATAGAAATGTGTATGGATACTGAAGGACACACGCGTTTTTTGTTCAATTTTATAAGCTCAACGGGAATTCTTGAGCCAAAATGACAATAACAAAATTAAAGACAAAATATATTTAAAAGCCGACTCTAATTTAGCATCGCGTGTCATTTAAACTAGATTATATGATATAATGTCAAGGGCATAAACATTTGGTGGTTAGGAGTATGTGAAGACACTGACCAGATTCAGATCCAGCTTTTGCAGAAATTTCGCTTGAATTCATTGCTTGACCTTTCGAATGACCCGATCCAGAAATTAGTGTACGTTCATCGACACTACAAAAACAAAACAAAAAATTGCTAGATAGGCCACACAGACTGTTTAAGTATTTCTGACCATCGCGCTCATAGAGAGTTTGGCAAGTTATTTTTAACGTCATTTTATAAAATATGTTTTAAAGCGTGCATGGCTTCGGTCACATTATTGCAACTTTATTAGAAATAACTGATAGCGAAAGTGTGAAACAAAAGTGTGAAAATGGAATGAATGCTTCATATAATTACGTCATGCTTTTATAAATCTCGTAACTGTCTCAAATTAAGGACATTTTTAGCTTAATAAAGGCAATAATCTTTATTTAGCAGCTGTTCCGGTTACTTTATTTGAACTTTTCTCGGAAAAATTGAATTTGTTATTGTTTTGATTATTTTTAAAACTCTGGAAATTTTTCCAATTTTTTGTCAACATTTTTCTTACACATTTGTCTTTATGTATACTTTTGTTTTATGCCGTTTCAGTAGCACACAACATAATAATCACAAAATACGATAGATAACTAGGGATGTAAAGTTACAGAATATAGTAGTTTATAAGAAAAAATGTGGGCTTTGTAACAAAATTATAAAAGCAACAAAAAATATGAAGATTGTTTCGATTGCCCTATATAAGAGTCTGAAATAAGAAAAGTCATTTTCAAAATAAACTAACAGTGCAGAAAGCATCATACAATTGATTGTTTACTCTGTTTTAGCTAAAATACATTACTGTTTAGCCGAAAAATTGTTGAAGGGTATAGTAATGCATAGAAAGACGGAAAAATTGCATGCCTCTTATAAAATCTTTAAAGTCGGGTGCTACGCGCCATTTATGAAGTATTTTTTTAGTTTTGTCCGAAAAATTATAATAGAATTTTTATCCAGAAGGTCAAAGACGAAATCCGTTTTAATTAAAATAAAAAAGCAGGAGTAACACTAAAAGCGTAGCTTCTAAATCCAAAACAGAAATTTTATCTTGTGACAATTAAGATAAAGACGCTTCATTAATGTTATTCAGTTATAATTTATCCAGGAAATAATTTAAAAACATTAAAAAGATCACAAAAAAAGGAAACAATTTAAAAAAATTTGAAAAAGCAAGAATCATGATTAGCGCTCAACTATAGTCTGTTTCATAACTTCGTGCATAAATCCTAAGAATTTTTATGGACAGCAAGCCGAGGGTTACGATAAATATACATCAGATCAATGCTAGTATCGCAATCCGTCAGCTTATTGTCGGAGATACTTTTAAAATGTATGACCGAACTTGTGTGAAACGGACTCTAATTTCAATAATGCTATGGATAACTGAAAATTATTCATTATGTGGGTACCTGGACTGACTCCTGCAAACTTTTTGTCACAATCTTTTGAGTGACGCATTTGCATGTACGAGTACATGTAATCCATCAAGTTATAAATATGAGCAAAATGCGTCTCTATGATATGCATAGGTATTTCGCGCCATATACACATTTTTTAACTAAATCTTGTTCCATTCACTCTATTTTGTTCAAATTTTTCGAAAGTTTTTTAATGTTTTCATGCTCTAGAAAGAAGGAGCATTGTCATGAACGTCAAAAAACACTTTAAAAAAATTTTGGGCCTGAACCCTAAATACCCATGCTTCACATGCATGAAGTGTACTAAGTTTTTAGACTTTATGATTTTTCACTTCTTTCCGCTTTAATCAAAATACTAATGTAATATTTAAAAAAATCTTTGTAATCATTGTACTCGTATATGAAAATAAATGCACTGGTCTAATTAATTTTGATTTCTTGCTCAATAATTCACATCATTAATTAAAATGTTCCTAATTACATGGGATTGAACTTTTTTATCTGTTAGATAGTATTGAAATTTGCATTAATAATGGACGTGTTTTGAATTGAAATTTGCATTAATAATGGACGTGTTTTGAAGAGAAAGTCCAAAGCGCAGGTGCGCAAAATGGCCGGTCTTGGGTTTCACCCAATGGCGGATAACTTTTCCCAAAACAGTCATAAATAGGTCCGGAATTCGACCGCCCTTCACTTTTGAAATAGCGTTTTTGCTATTTTATGTTGTCTGCTTTTGTTAAAAAGCGTTTTGGTGCATTATTTTTCTTAGAAATTTCAAAACTGTTAACACGTGAAGAACAATTAATTTTTTTGTTTTCTAGCGAAAATCTGGATAAAATTATTGAAATTTGGTGCAGAAAGACATTTAGAGGCTTAATTTTCTGATTGTGTACACTTGGAGCAATATATTTTTCGACGCGAAGCGTAGAAAATTTTTGAAACTTTTGCTTAAAATAAAATAGACTATCTTGAAATAGCCAATGCAACAGAAATCGTTTTAAAAGTAATTAAAATGTTTGTTGCTACAAAAACCTATTCCTAGCGCAAAAATTTGGCTTCCAGGCCGCCAAGAAAGTTAATAAATGTGAATAATAAGCATTGTCCGACGCGAAGCGCCGGAAAAATTTGAGAAATTGACGATAAAGGACGATCAAAAATTTTTACAAACTCATTCTCTGTCATTCCAAATATGTTAGGCCAATGGAGAAGAGGGCGGCCCTCCATCGCACTCCCTTAAATCCGCCCCTGCTTCGACCGAAGAACTTTATTGAGCACATATGAATTTGAATTCTGTTAACGTCAAAATAATGCGAAACAGTTACCTTAATTCACATGTTTCTGACCAATTTTAATTAAGTGCAGAAAAAATTATTCATCCAGTTTTTGCTTTAATTTTGCCAGTTTTTTCCTCGAAGATGTTCCTTGTTCCCCCTTTGAGGCCCTAGACACTAAACCCCAACTAATGATCTAAATCACGACCTTGTCTTGAGTCTTAGATGTTTTACCTTTCACGTGACAGCGGAGAATAAACAGGAGTTGATGACGTGACTGAAGCAGCTGACCAGTCTTTCGAAAATTCATTGGGCAAAGGTTCAGTAGACAATCTACAACATTCTTGAATTATGTATTTAAATATTTGCATATGAAATTTTCTCGAATTTTCGCGTCTAAACAGTAATTTACCTTCTACATGTTCGACTTGATGAAACCATCAAAGAGTAATAAATGATAAAAAGTTATGTGCATATGCACGCAAACAAAATCATTTTTTATCCGTTGCTCGTCAAAAATCGATTGATTATCAAATGCCAAATTTTGCATGTAATCTTTTTGGAAGTATGCTAGTCAAAAGCAATATTCTAGCGGATAAATACAGTGCTAGAGCAAGTAATTTGCTATCAAGCTACACAAGTCAACTTAAAAATATAATACACGATATTTTTTTCCGAAAATTTAGTCACAGGAAATGCAGTAAATGAGTAAGAATGTCGGCGAGTCTGAAAGTGTGATCGCATGTTTGCAAACCGCGAAAGCATGCTTTTAGTGGTGCAGAAATGCTTTCTAGGGTCATCAAGTATTCTTATTTGTTTTCTGCAAGAAAATATCAACGGTTTAGCTTCCCGAAACATTTTACCCTAATTCCGTGGCATCCTGACTATCTGAATGCTGGCGGCCTTCGTAGTACTGATCATTGTGCACCCCAACGGAAATAGTAGTCAATAACTGATTATACGCTTCCATAGGATCACGTCCTAAAAATGATCGAAAGAAAATCAAATAAATGAAAGTAAGTAAAAATGACGCTAATTCATCTTTCCGGAGTTTTGGTAAGGTGCAGTTTCTTTCCCTAAATCAATCTAACCAGTCTCGAAAATTCGTTATTTATGTGCGAAATATCATTTATCTTGCATTCAATTTAGACCGATTTCTAAGATTTGTCCGAAAAAGTTCCTAATTTTCGGAAAATTTACAAAATACATTTGTAGATATAATTTATACATAAAGAACTTAGGAAAAAAGACGGCTGGTGGCAAAAACATTGTTTCATCTACTTACTTTCATATGCTTCAAGATTAATACAAAATTATTGGAGGAATTGTGAAATTTTTCAATGCTGGAATTTTTGCTGAAAGGACGGAGTGCTGGAAAAGTGTGGAAATGCAACATTACGATGACAAAACATCTTCGAGAACATGACCATTCGTCATTTCACTCGAGGGCAGCCACCAAAGATTCACATCACGGCCGGTCTGAGGTGTCAGCCTAAGACCATTTTTGAGTCAATCAAAAGCTGGTATAAATGTTAGCGTATACATTATCTTATCCTGATCCCTTTTGCAGAAAAATTTTGGTTTTCATCAATTTTTTTGGCTTCCAGCCCGATTTCGCTCAGAAAGTTTCTCACTAATTCATTATAGAATTCTAGAATTTAAAAATAATATTTTATCAATCTATGCAACAATTCTGAAAATAATTCTAGATCCTAAATTCAAATTCTAAATTAAAAAATTATAAAGTTCTAATTCTGAGTCAGTTTCATAAAAGCTCGCACTTCTAACTTAAGAATTTTCACTTACCGTAAATTGAATTAAGTTTTTATATATTTATGAATTAACAGCAAAGATTACTCATTGCCGGAAAAATCCTTTAAAGACCAACAGCGTGGTTTCCATATGTATAGTTTATAAATCCGGAAATACGAGTATAAGCCTAAAAATTTCAAATGCAAAACCATAGAAAGACAGAATAGTTGAATGGCTTATATTAGAAAGCAGCAAGACCATTTATTACGTTTATAAGTAAAAGTAAATTTCAGATTCTGAAATTAAACAAGAATAAGATGTAACATGATTTGTAAAATACAACGTGTCCAGTAACCATTAATATTTTGCATGTAATCATCTTTATATTATTCAGTTTATGTTTTTCCTATTTTTTCTATTGCCCAGTTCAAAGTTTTATTACATTAATCAAGCCGAGCAGAACAATGGCGCAAAGCGACGTCGTCTTAATAGTATACACAAAATACATTTGAAAATATTAAAACTTAAGTCATAATTAAAATTTATAAAGCAGAGCATGGCAAATGTATTTTAAACCAATTAATTAAAATTGATTAATTTAAATAATTGTTAATTTTTATCCCTATTCAAACGGCATGCATAGTACATTTCCAAAAAGACTGCGATTATTGATTTTCTCTAATTCGTTTTCGTTGTGAGGAGTGCGCAATAATTTATTGCTTGATATAGAGAAAGAAGTTAATTCTTTTAATAAAGTACAGCGATTTTAATTGCGTTCTAAACATTTCTAATTCTCAAACAGTTCTAAACATTTCTAAACATGTCTAAACATCTTTTCTAAACATTAACATTCTAATTATTCTAAACAAACATTCTCATTAGGCTCGTGGAATGGCTCTAAAGCTGAGTAAGCAAAAATTAAGCAGGCAAAATCGAAAATGTTCATACAAATTTTATTTCCTTTATTTTTCATACTTCAAGTTATCATACTTTTTTCCATTAATCTAATTTTCTAACCTTCGATAAAGTGTTCATACAACGTGCACACAATCAAACAGCGTGCTAACGTGAGTGCAGTAGTTAAGAATTCGAACATAGCTGAAAAATTAAAGCCGGGCTATCGGAACTGAATGTTTAAAAATTCGAATAAAGAATTTATGAACTACCTGCAAGATGAAAATTCGGCGATATGAGCTTAAAAAAAGAGCATTTCATGCGGAACGGCAACCAAAGCAATTCTTGGTGGGCGGATTTTCCAAATGCACAGATCGAAGACTATTTTTTATTTTGAAATATTTTTCTTAGTAAATGTCGTAAGAGATAGGTATACGATATGCACTTTATCAAATTTTCGTCAAAAAATTTATCGAATTCGCTGTTGAATCAAGGAGGTGAATCATTCACGCAGCCAAGCGGTAGGGCATTGCTTTTTAATTGTTTACATAAGTAAAATTTTCTCAATCATCGTGCGCAGATGGTCCAGCGAGATACATAGGTCGGTGCATTTTCTGATACATGGATAGGTCGGTGCATTTTCTGCGATTTTTGGCTGTCGTAAATTTTTCAAATTTTTTCGATGCATCGCGTCGGATGATTATTGTTTTTTGACTTTTTCTACCGCTTAATTTTTGTGTTACAGTTTTTGTATAACAACGATGATCTAAATTGTACAAAACATCTGAATAATTCGTATACAAAGTAATTCTAATTCTTAGCAAAGAGTATTCGGGTGCTCTGTGCCAAAGTCACACTTGCTTCACCAAGCGCGTAATTAAATGTAATAATGGAGGAATTGTACAAAAATTCCTGTCAAACTTTCTTCATTTTCAGGCATTTGGCACATTTCCGGTTTAAAATGCAGCCGGTGCTCTTCCTTGAAAAATTTCAAAATTTTAAGTTTAAAAACTTAAAAAGTGCATTGAAATCGCAATAGTCAAAAACAGTAATTTGGTACAATGCACGGGAAAAATCTTAGGTACCTTCATACATACCTCTCGAACTAAAACTGGTCTGCTATATGTATGTAGTGTAAATTTTGGCATTTAAGATTTTTTACAGATTATATTAGCTGACAGTTTACGGTAATTATGGATAGTCTATTCCATTCCAAGCGGCCCATTTTTGCTTTACGGCTTATCCCACACATGGGCGTGGGGTTTGGGGGTATGCACCCCCAGAAGTTGAAATACCCCCCCAGAAATCAAAATACCCCCCACAGAAAATTTTTTTTGCTTTTTTAGCAATTTTTTGATGCCATTGGATAGAGCTTGATAAGAAACGTCGAAAAATGGTGTTTTTTTTGCCATACGACCACTTTTAAGACCATTTTTTGACCTTTAAAAATTTTTTCATCCCCCCAGAAATTTTTTCACCCCCAGAATTTCGGTGCTGCCCTGCCCACCTATGCTTATCACTGTAGCAGCATTTACGGTTTAGGTGTTCCGACAGTACTTGATACGGCACAATCAAGCTACAAGTTAAGCACATAAAACATCAATTAGAAGAGACCAACCGTTCATTATTAAAGACGGCCCATTTGTAAAGCGAAAAACTAGTGCAGAAATAAAAAGTCAGCGAAAATGAACTGAGCCGTTTGTGATGAGCAGTCTATAGATCAACGATGCAATTATCGCAATCTATTAGCTTATTGTTGGTAAATGTTTTAAAGAATACATATGCCCAACTTTATGAACGAGTAAGTATTTTAAAAATTAAGTTATCTGGTAAATGGAGTTGTCATATTTTTATAGCAATTGTTTCTGTTTTGAATATTA
>JAVLUZ010000611.1:122848-150348 GCA_036768485.1 Mermis nigrescens | reverse complement strand
TATATCGGTTTGTGCTGAACAAGCAGACATTTCGGAAGCTCAGAAAGTCGAATTAAGACAAGTATTAAATAATAATCGAGATCTGTTCGCAAAAAGTAATAAAGACCTAGGAAGAACGACATTGATAGAACACAAAATTAACACTGGAAACGCCAAAGCGGTTAAAGGAAGAAATTTAGAACCCCTTATGCATATCGCAATACATTGAAAAATACAATAGAAGAAATGAAGGGGTTGCATAATTCGACCATCTACATCAGAGTGGTCAAGTCCGATTTTTCTGATAAAGAAAAAGGACGGATCACTTAGACCAGTAGTTGATTATAGAGCCCTAAATACAATAACGGAGCCGGATGTGTACCCCATCCCACGCATCGATGAAGACTTGGATAGCTTAGATAAAGCTACAATAATTTCAACATTGGATTTGCGTTCGGGTTACTGGCAAATACCTTTAGAAGAAAAATCCAAATTAAAAACAGCATTTTCTTCTCCATATAAAAATTTCGAATTTAATGTAATGCCTTTTGGAATCAAAAATGCTCCATCGGATTTTCAACGGCTTATGGATATAGTATTAGCAGGGTTGCAGTGGAAAACAGCTCTTGTTTATATAGATGATATAATCATATTTTCAAAAAAATTCGAACAGCATAAAATGCATTTAAATCAAGTATTTACGGCGCTTAGAAATGCAAATCTTAAATTAAAATCATCGAAGTGCTCATTCTGTAAAGAGCAGGTTACGTTTCTAGGCCATTTAATCTCAAAAAACGGTGTAGAACCAGATCCCAAAAAGACAGTAGAATTAGCTGGCTATCCAGCACCGAAAAACCAGAAACAAATACAACGTTTTTTGGGATTAGTCCAATGGTTTCGTAGGTTCATACCAAATTTAGCGAAAATCGCAGTTTCACTTTATTCTCTTTTGAAAAAGGATAAAAAATTTATTTGGACCGAAAAGGAACAAAATGCATTCGAAAAATTGAAGAACGCATTCATAACGCCACCAATATTGCGTTTTCCTTGTTTTGACAAAGATGACCAATTTATTGTAGTAACGGGTGCAAGCGGTCAAGCGTTAGGCGCAATTTTAGCACAGAAAAATGATAAAGAACAATGGATTATAGCCTACGCCTCGAAACAATTATCAAAATCAGAACAGAATTATTCAACAACAGAGAGAGAATTATTAGCTTTTTGGGGGCCTTGCAATACTTTCGGCATTATTTATTAGGTCGACCCTTTATAGTGCAATGCGATCATAAGCCATTGCAATGGCTAGCAAATACGAAAGATACATGCGGAAAGTTAAAAAGATGGTCACTTAAGCTTTTGGAATTCGATTTCAGCATTCAATATTGCCCAGGTAAGAAAAATGAAGCCGCAGATATGCTATCGAGAAAGCATTGGTAAATACGCATACGAAAAATATAGAAAAAATAAATTGGCAAGATGAAAAAATAGAAGATGCACAAAATGAAGACGACTATATCAAAGAGCTGAAAAATAAAATGTCAGATTTAACCAGTGATCGGACCGAGGGTACTTTTGGACCCTCGGCCTCGGCCGAGGCCGAGGCGCCTTAAAACCCTTGCCTCGGCCGAGGCCGAGGCCGAGGGTAATGCCGAGGGTCAAGCTTATATACCTATACCCATAAATAGTGCTCTTAGAAAATTTTGTATGCACATGACAATCGTAATATTGAACATCTTATCGAATGTCATTTTCAATAATAGTAGATTAAATGTGTGAAGGATTTATTGAATAAAGTCAGCAGAATGAAAGCATACTTAATTTAACAAGTTGCCGTTGAAGACTTGGAAAAGTTAATAAAAAATATGGCTGAACAAGCACTTAAAAACTTTTATTACTATACATAAATAAGAAAACAGTGTCAAAGAAATAAACGAACAAACGAAATAAGCTAAGTAAAGACAGAACTGTAGCCAGCCATTATTGTGCTCGCTTTTGCAGTAATGCATGTTTAAACACGCTTTTTCGGTCATCCAATTCTGGTGTGGCAGGTAATATGACGGAAACTGCACTGTACTTTCCGATCATAGTTTCCCACGGTCCAGAGTTGAGGGAAGGGTGAAATCCCAAAATGGGGGACCAGTAAATTAAGTAGTGTCTTTGTATGAGCGAACAAATTTTTGTAGATATTTTAAATAAATATATTTTTAAACATACACATTTTTACATACTGCCAGTGTGTGACCTGCAACCGGCATGCAGTCCTAAACAGTGTTTTTTTTTGTGCAAGATACCTTTTTACATGTACAAAAATGATATCCAAAAGTCTTCGAACATTTTGCAAATGCAAATTGTTGTGTACTATTATAGTATGGTACAGTAGCGGTTTAGTGTGGTAAAACAGGGGTTTTCGTCCTTCGGTAGCTTATCTTAGCTACTTCCTGGGTCTCTGAATATTTGTCATTTTTTCCATTCTAAATGCAAATTCTACTATTTTAAAGATATATAGGACAGACAATTACTGATGCGCCAAAAATTTTCGGGAATTTTACACCTTTTTACAGTTTTTGTCTCTCCAAAAATCTTTGTGCATGTACAAAGATAGTCCTTTAAAGTCTCTGTACATTATGAAAAATCTTTGCCGAATACAAAAAACCGTGGTCCTAAATGTGATAATTCGGCCTGGATATAGTTCATAAGATTATTTGGCGCGAAGCGCCGAAATTCTAATTAGCTTTTGATGAAATTTACACATAAAACTTGAGTGAGAAAGCTAAAACAACTTGTACTACAAAGTCAGAAATATTACAGATATTGTAATATGCCAATTAAATCTTGTAATAAGCACTACTGTGCTTAGAAATCCAATGCAACATCAGGATAAATTAGTCAATTTTATCTTTGAACGGCAAAATGTGCTGAGTTATTAAATAGTACTCGTTTTGCATAAAATTTTTAAAGACAGTATAAATGGATACAAAAGATATTTAAATCTGCATAAAGATGCCTAGATTACACAAAAATTGACTTTTGAGTGTTTAATGCCTTTGCTTCAATCTAAATACAGTATATTAGCGATATTTTGCGCGAAGCGCCGAAAATTTTTGAAATTTCGTAAAAAATTTTGAAAAACGATATAATTAATATCACTTTGTCCAAGAAAGTATTTTAACATTGTATAAAAATGGCTCCAAAAAATGCACGAGCCGAAATTGATTTTTGGCAAAACCTGCATTTATTGGCCATATTTAGGTGCGTTTTTGCGATTTTCGGCCGAAAATTCGTAATCATGTACGCCCTCTCCTATAAAAATGGCCGAAAACCATACGTGTAACAGGAAGGGCTTTGGGGAATTCCCCACCCACCCAGGGTTGGACGTCCTCCCCTAACCCTTCCCTCCAACGTCAGAAAATTTTGACCCACCTACCCATTTTTGGCGAAAATTTGCGGAGTCGCTAATCCCCCACCCGAAATTTCTAGCCGTTACATGTATGCCGAGGAGCCCCTCCCGAAAATTTTGAGCTGTTACATGCATGTTTTATAGTGACAGTTTGTCTATTTACTCTTGCTTACATTCAAAAATACTGTATCACTTCGGGAAATTCTAATAGTTAGCTGCACTTTTGCCATAGTAAAAATTAGGTTCAAAAGTATTCAAAAGGTTTTCACCAAAAATCGTCTGACAGTGACTTGAGTCTTGCACCCTGAGAGGGGGTAATAAACCTCCTCACCCCTCCCTTCGGGAATGTGTGTTTCCGATCCATGTAGCAAGCATGAGAATTAAAACTTAGTCATCACATGAATAATAAATTGGCACTTTGCTGTATGTAACTTTGTGTAACTGGGTACGGACTAAAACCACAAGAAAAGTCTATAGGTAAAAAATAGTCTTTGTACTGCAGATGCATTCCAAATAGTTAATATCCAACGGACATATTAAACTTATTCAAATTTGATTTTAACCTCTCGGCGCCTCGGCACTTTTCAGCTTCGCCCTCGGCGCCGAGGCCGAGGCTCCAAAAACGCCGAGGCTTGCCGAGGCCGAGGCCGAGGCCTCGGTCCGATCACTGGATTTAACCACAAGAAAACAATACAGAGATGAATTTGAAATAATACGAAATATTTTGATTCGAAAATATCGCCCGAAATTCTCAAAGAAAGCTTATTTACAAACAGTTATTCCAAAGAAATTAGTGCAACTTATTTTAACCCAATATCATGATGATCCAGTTGGGGGACACCTAGGCGTTGCAAAAACCATGGGAAAAATACAAAAGAAATACTGGTGGCCAAATATGGCAAACGATATCGAAAAGCATTGTCTATCGTGCAATATATGTAACTGTAGAAAAGCGTCTTACCCCGCTACCGTAGCCCCAATGCAGCCGATACCTGTGAACGGGCCGTGGGAAATGATTGCGGTAGATTGAGTCGTTTTTATGGATTATTAAACTAAATGGGCTGAAGCTTTTCCGGTGTCAGATATAACAGCTCAAACAATTAGTGATTTATTGGTCGATAAAGTTATAATGCGCCATGGAGTGCCAAATAGATTATTAAGTGATAATGGAACGAACTTTACATCGAAATTAATTAGCGACGTATGCAAAATTTTAAATATTAAAAAAATTTTCACAAGCCCTTATCATGCTCAGACAGACGGTCTTGTCGAAAGATTTAATAAAACAATAGCTGACATTTTATCTACTATTGCATCAGACAACATAATGAATTGGGATAAATTTATCAGTCGAGCATTATTTGCGTATAATTCAAGCAACGGGAGAAAGTCCTTATTATTTAGAACACGGTCGAGAACCTATGTTGCCAGTTGATATAAAATTAACAGCAGATATTGCAAAACCTTCAAGCTTAGATGTATACAAGAAAACATTAACGAAAAATCTTTCCCAGGTAAAAACTGTGGTAGATCAGCGCATAAAAAGAGCGCAAGAAAGGCAAAAACGGCAATATGACAAAAACGCAAAAAACTATCGATTTCAAATAGGGGAATGCGTTTTTCTAAAAAACGAAGTACTAGACCCGATGACAAAGAAATTGGCGTTTAGGTATGATGGGCCATACCGAATAGTCAAAATTCGCAACCAAGATGCTACAGACTCGAACAACGGCGTTAACTGTGAAATATTATCACTTGAAACAGGTCAGGTGAAGCATACGCATGTTAACAGACTAAGAAAAACATCAGGTAGGTATGAATACTAGCAAAGAAAAATGCTCCGATGGAACAAAAAAGATGAATATACTTGGAATTGTGGATTATTATGGATGTAAAAGGAGGGGACTAGGAAAAATCTACCTAAAGTCGGAAAATCTGCTAAAAATCACACTTTCTCTAAGCAACGCAAAAAATCGATGTATATTCTGCGGCCAACAGATTAAAATAAATATTCAACCATAACAATGATTGAAACAGCAGCACGTTAGCTATGCAGTAGCTATGGGAAATGATATTAAGTAAACTAACAGTCTTCCAAGCCAATTGAATGAAATAGCAAACATCGAAGACAATTTAAGACATGGTTGGTTTAAAAACAGTAGGAAACACGTAAGTTGACTTGAAACAGACTTAATGTAGATACACTAGCATGCCCGAAACGATTGTGTGCACTAATCAATCGGCTCGTGCTTTGCTTGCTATAATGCTCATAAAACAAAACAACTTTAAATACAATACCTCTTAGTTTTCTATCAATCAGGTGCCAGCAATTTAAAAAAGTAACCTTGATAGATTTCGTTTATACACTCTTATCTGAAACTTCGAACATTATTCAAAAAAGACACTTTTTTAGAGGCCGCAGAATATACATCGATTTTTTGCGTTGCTTAGAGAAAGTGTGATTTTAAGCAGATTTTCCGACTTTAGGTAGATTTTTCCTAGTCCCCTCCTTTTACATCCATAATAATCCACAATTCCAAGTATATTCATCTTTTTTGTTCCATCGGAGCATTTTTCTTTGCTAGTACACTACTTTTAATTAGCGTGATTTCAGTACATCAGTCAGTAAACACAATCAGTAACATGCCACAATAATGACAACAGTCCAAGAACGCGGAAAACAATATTGTTCTTAACATCAGCATTATCCTTTTTAAACAAGACAACCTTATTGACACCATCCATTTTCAAATTAAAACTGCATTAAGTTATTTCTTCTTAATGTGCAGTTCACTTATAATCAAGCACAAAAATTTAACCAACGAATTCACATTGCAAATCCTCACTCAATCAATACACAAGCACAATGTGTTGTGACTTTTGAAATTGAAAACACCCAATTTTCAATTTTCAAATTGAAAATTGGGTCAATTTTCAAATTGAAAATTGGGTGTTTGAATTTGCGATGAAGAAAATAATCAAAAGATAGTCACTTGGTTTATATAAGCCGAGTAATAAAATAACGACCGTCCACCAATTCCAAACTAAACGCAACTAATCTGATCACTATGAAAAAGTTTTGAAAAATGAGCTTGCTAAGCGAGAGTTGTAAACCAAGAGAAACTTAAAGTTAAAACCTACCATTAAATTATGAGAGAATTATAAAAGATTTTAAACTTCAAGAAAATGGAAAAGGCGGGATGTTGGTAAATTAAAAGGCAAAGATTTTCGGCAAAAATTCAAAAACTTCACGCAAATATCAAATGTAAGGAACACTAACGCTTTGATTTGGTAGTAAAATAAATTTGTAGTATAGACTACATATTAACAACAAATGAATAGTGCAAACTTTACACAACTACTAGGTGTAGAGAATACTAACAGTTTACGGCTTATTAATGTACATGATTACAATAAAGCTGTATATCTTTGTCGACTTCTGTGCACAGTAGTGTGATTGCTGGTTCATTTTAAACCACTTTTGCAGGCAATTTACATCAATTAAACGATAGCTCTCCATGTGCAAGATTTTGTGAAACATATTATAAACACGGCTAAGAAAGATTTAACTTTAATGCAACCCATTTAAGACAAAATTACATCTCTTCAATGATCTAAGGACACTTGAACATAATTTTTAAATCACTTTAGATTACTTTTGAGGGTAAACAAACTCACTTAATTGATGTCTCACATATGAATCCTTGAAAATTTCTTGACTTCAGTTACAAAGTCTCTGCGAGTCTATCGAATTAGGGTTAACCCGTAACGTAAACTTTACACAAACACATAGCGTAAAGAATATTTTAGTCGGATTCGTAATTTTGATATTGCTCCGATATTTCTTTCAACATTTATGGAAAAATGAGTCTCCATTATGTTTTAGAGACAATAAACATTAGGTTTAAACCACTTTGCAATACTGCTGAGTGTAAGCAAGCGCGTCCAACTGACGTATATATTTCATTCCCTGTAAATTTTTATATCTCAGGAAAAAATTTAGGTTTTTGCAATGCTCTAGAACAAAGGCTAACATGCAGTGTAAAAAATTACTCGGATATTATGATCAACATTCATGAAAAAATTATGTCTCTACAATGATCTGAGGACATATAAACAATGAATGTAAACTACTTTACATCACTGTTGGATGTAAACAAACGCGCCTATGTGACGTCTCACATTTGATCCTTTGAAAACTTCTAGGCTCCAAGAAAAAATTAGGTTTCAGGAATGCTCAAAAACGAAGATAAATATATATGTAGTGTAAACTTCATGTAAACACCTAGTGTAAAGAAGATTTTAGTCAGATTCGTAATTTTGATATTGTTCCGATATTACGATTAATATTTATGAAAAAATTAAGTCTACATAATGTTCTATGGGCAAACTAACAATTGGTGTAAACTACTTTACAGCACCGTAGAGTGTAAACATATGCGCCAGACTGACATATCAAATTTGATTCCTGGTCCATTTCTAGACTTGATAAACGTGTTCCTGACTCGTAACCGGAGAAGCAGGCAGAAAAAACAAGACAGAAACGCATTTAAAACTCCAAATTTTTGACTTTACACTCGCTAAATATTAATGTATAGACAATTTGCTTTGACATGCACCCGATATAAAGCACTTTATTTTTATTCTATTAGACTTATCCCGACTTCTGGACGGAGAAAGTGGCGAACAAAAAACGCAACAAAAACGTATTTTCCATCATTTAGAACACTGTAAACTTCCAAATTCCGTACCGAACTCCCCATTGAGTTTAAAGAAATTCGGTTTGGTACAATTTGTAGCTTTTAAATCGTAGTACATTCCTGTGTGCCAAAATTCTGTTGCAAAAATTATTTGGCATGATTTATCAATCAAACTTCGGAAAAAACGTGTTTTTTAGCCCATTTTTTACCTCTGATTTCGAACTTTACACCCCCATAAATAACTCAATATTGCGTTTTTTAAGTGCGGTTTGCTGCGATGTTTTGCCCCTGTGAGGCACTTTATTAATGCTGTCTTCGATATGCACTGACTCATAAGCGGAAAAATTTGGCAGAGAAATCTTAGTTAAAATCCGTTTTTTTACACCATCCACTAGTGTGTAAACTTTAAACCCCAGGATCTAACTCACCATAGAGCATAGAAGACTTTGCTTATATGCAGAATGTAGCCCTTGCTCCGCTCTACATTTCTGTCAGAAAACATTTTAAAAACCTCATAACCGGAGTTAGTATCGGACATAGGAAGGTTGAAAACTCGACCAAAAAGTGCTTTTTCACCCCCAGATTTTCGCACTCTTTACACTGCCGTTCGATAAATAATGCGAATTTCAAAAAACAAAAAAAGTGTGATCTGTAGAATTCATCCCTCTATTATTCTATTCTGTTCAATCCTTCGAGTCACCAATACTCAGTTGTCCACATGCCGCAGTAAAAAGGTCCCAAAATTTGTCCTATGTTATAACGTAACACAAAAACTTTACACCTTCTTTACACAGTCAATTTTGAGTTTCAAGAAAAACAAAAAATTACGGGCAGCGAATTTTTTTATTATCTTTCTTTTAAAAAAAACCGCACCTTCCAGAAGTGTCCCGTTATAGCTGTAGAGGGGGTGCCCAGGTGTTGGGGGGTACCCAAGTATATATATTATAGGTACGCGCTAACGCGCTACCTATGATACGGAGAAAAATTTGCATGCTCAGTCTATCGTTTTCGCGAAACACGCGAATCAACTTTTTTGGCCAGCCGAAATAATAAGTGGCGATCATACGTGGGCAGCAAGAAAATTCTGGGGGGGGGGGGATGCAAGATTTTTTTGAAGGTCGAAAAATGGCCTTAAAAATGGTGGTATGGCGATAAAAACACCATTTTTCGACGTTTCTCATCAAGCACTATCCATTGGCATCAAAAACTTGCGAAAAAAACGAAAAAAATTTTCAAAAATTGAATTCTGGGGGGGGGGGGTATTTTGATTTCTGGGGGGTACTTTGGTTTCTGGGGGGTGCATACCCCCAAACCCCCCCCCACGCCCAGGTGTGGTGGCGATCCTCTGCCACGTAACCTTAAACGACATTATCAGAGAAATAAACATTCCGGATTTAGTACCTATACGGTTTTTTAGCACGAATAGTCGCTATGCACTTATAAATGACTCGAATATTGTGTCTTTTGTTGACAATTTACTGAGATTCAAATTATCCAAAAGGAAAGGTTTAGCACAAGCTATAAATTTAGCTGGAAACAAATTTATACGTCATTAATATTGCAATTTTTTTTACTATTCGACAATTAATTGATTAAAAACGGGAATTTAATACCTAAAGTGAATTCACGGCATAAACTCCTGCGTCAAACGTTCGATAAAATTTTGAAACGCAAACCAACTATTTTGACTTCCTTCGAAATTATTCACGATTCAAATCCATCGAGAAATTTATTTGGTCGGTCATGATCCTATTTTGCCCAACGTTATCTCTATAGACACGGAATTTATGTCGGATGCCTCAGAGTTTCGATACTGGAGAAATCCGGTATCAGAATTTCAAAAAGGTTTGCCGACTCATCAATATTTTAAAGGGCCCTTCATCCGATTCATCCAATTTTGCTTAGCTTCGGGTGCCACTTTCTTGTTCGACGCTTACGAATTCGACCACTTCCCGCAGCGTATTCTGAAATTTCTTAGAGACGATGAAACTATCATCGTCGGATTCGATTTTAATAACGATCATAACGCAGTGCATAA
Source organism: Mermis nigrescens (assembly GCA_036768485.1). Classification (NCBI taxonomy): domain Eukaryota; kingdom Metazoa; phylum Nematoda; class Enoplea; order Mermithida; family Mermithidae; genus Mermis; species Mermis nigrescens. The sequence goes on along the minus strand of JAVLUZ010000611.1, from coordinate 140,234 downwards.
CGTTTTTCGGCGAATGTATAAGTCAGCAGTACAATAGGAAAGGAAAAGCTGAATATTCCTCACTCGAGCGTGAGATTTTCGATAAAATAGACGTTATCGACCCGAAGAAAATTTACGATCGAAAATATAAAGAAAACGACGATAAATTGAAATTATTTGATATCGTGTCCCCGAGTCTAGCCAATATGACTAGAAAGGTATTTGGTATTGAATTACCAAAAGAAGACCGGGGAGGCCCCCGATCTTGGGAGCCGAGTATTGTAAAATTACCGGACGGTAAAATAAATTACGCCTTAAGGGATTCAGTCGTCCATTTTGACGTCGCAATCTACTTCGTTCTGATAGGATTAATAGACGGCAAATTTGCTGAACGAATTACGCGTATTGGCTTTAAATTAATTGAACTCAATGACGGCAAAATTAAATTTAACAAAAGCAGCGAAGACAAAGAGGAAATTTCGAGTGATGATGAAATTTGCGAAAAAGCAGTAAGCAACGAGAAATTAGAAGTCATTGAAAGTGACGAAGAACAGTCGGACTTTTAAATACTTCTTTAGTGACTATAACGTCAGAAGATATTGGTTTTACGCTAAGGGAAATGAACGAAGAAAATGGGAATTCGGACAAAAACGTAGCAAACATGCAAGCTGACTGCGCAAATGATAATGAACGTAATAAAACGCGCGATGTAACAAAAACGGTTTCGATTGATTGGACTCCAATTATTCGGTCAATTATAGTAAAACCGCTAGCTAACCATCTGGAGAATTTAGTTTATGGTCATTATCGCAAAATTATGACAGCATTGACCACCAAAGCGTGGAATAATTCATTGAACGGCCTATACGACGATTATAGCAATTTTTATACGCATAAATTCAAAAATTCGCAGGAAAGATTAACGAATTATTGCATAATCTGATTGATAAACGATTAAAGAACTTTGTTGGCTATTCTCCATGGGTAGACCTAGCCAACCAAGTCGGCGAAGAAACGTTCAAACTTAAAACGGCACACAAACATTATGTTTAAAGCGTCATCAGGGATCAACGAAATACGTGTGCAAAAGATTTAAACTGCAGCCACGAGAATTTATTTACGTTGAAAAGCGCATTTAACGCTTATAGTTCGATATTGCATTATTATATTTTCATTGTTTTCGTATTATTTACTTATATATAAATGTAAATACAGAGCCGCCCTATCATAGGTAGCGCGTTAGCGCGTACCTATAATATACTTGGGTACCCCCAACACCTGGGCACCCCCTACAGCTATAACGGGACACTTCTGGAAGGTGCGGTTTTTTTAAAAGAAAGATAATAAAAAAATTCGCTGCCCGTGTTTTTTTGTTTTTCTTGAAACTCAAAATTGACTGTGTAAAGAAGGTGTAAAGTTTTTGTGTAACGTTATAACATAGGACAAATTTTGGGACCTTTTTACTGCGGCATGTGGACAACTGAGTATTGATGACTCGAAGGATTGAACAGAATAGGATAATAGAGGGATGAATTCTTCAGATGACACTTTTTTTGTTTTTTGAAATTCGCATTAGTTATCGAATGGCAGTGTAAAGAGTGCGAAAATCTGGGGTGAAAAAGCACTTTTTGGTCGAGTTTTCAACCTGCCTATGTCCGATACTAACTCCGGTTATGAGTTTTTTAAAATGTTTTCTGACAGAAATGTAGAGCGGATCAAGGGCTACATTTTGCATATAAGCAAAGTCTTCTATGCTCTATGGTGAGTTAGATCCTGGGGTTTAAAGTTTACACTCTAGTGGATGGTGTAAAAAAACGGATTTTAACTAAGATTTCTCTGCCAAATTTTTCCGCTTATGAGTCAGTGTAAATCGAAGACAGCATTAATAAAGTGCCTCTCAGGGGCTAAACATCGCAGCAAACCGCATTTAAAAAAACGCAATATTGAGTTATTTATGGGGGTGTAAAGTTCGAAATCAGAGGTAAAAAATGGGCTAAAAAACACGTTTTTTTCCGAAGTTTGATTGATAAATCATGCCAAATAATTTTTGCAACAGAATTTTGGCACACAGGAATGTACTACGATTTAAAAGCTACAAATTGTACCAAACCGAATTTCTTTAAACTCAATGGGGAGTTCGGTACGGAATTTTGAAGTTTACAGTGTTCTAAATGATGGAAAATACGTTTTTGTTGCGTTTTTTGTTCGCCACTTTCTCCGTCCAGAAGTCGGGATAAGTCTAATAGAATAAAAATAAAGTGCTTTATATCGGATGCATGTCAAAGCAAATTGTCTATACATTAATATTTAGCGAGTGTAAAGTCAAAAATTTGGAGTTTAAAATGCGTTTCTGTCTTGTTTTTTCTGCCTGCTTCTCCGGTTACGAGTCAGGGACACGTTTATCAAGTCTAGAAATGGACCAGGAACCAAATTTGATATGCCAGTCTGGCACATATGTTTACACTCTACGGTGTTGTAAAGTAGTTTACACCAATTGTTAGTTTGCCCATAGAACATTATGTAGACTTAATTTTTTCATAAATATTAATCGTAATATCGGAACAATATCAAAATTACGAATCTGACTAAAATCTTCTTTACACTAGGTGTTTACATGAAGTTTACACTACATATGTATTTATCTCCGTTTTTGAGCATTCCAGAAACCTAATTTTTTCCTGGAGTCTAGAAGTTTTCAAAGGATCAAATGTGAGACGTCACGTAGGTGCGTTTGTTTACACCCAACAGTGATGTAAAGTAGTTTACACTCATTGTTTATATGTCCTCAGACCATTGTAGAGACATAATTTTTTCATGAATGTTGATCATAATATCCGAGTAATTTTTTACACTGCATGTTAGCCTTTGTTCTAGAGCATTGCAAAAACCGAAATTTTTTCCTGAGATATAAAAATTTACAGGGAATGAAATATATACGTCAGTTGGGCGCGCTTTCTTACACTCAGCAGTATTGCAAAGTGGTTTAAACCTAATGTTTATTGTCTTTAAAACATTATGGACTCATTTTTAAATAAATGTTGAAAGTAATATGGGAGCAATATCAAAATTACGAATCCGACTAAAATATTCTTTACGCTATGTGTTTGTGTAAAGTTTACATTACGTGTTAACCTTAATTCGATAGACTTGCAGAGACTTTGTAACTGAAGTCAAGAAATTTTCAAGGATTCATATGTGAGACATCAATTAAGTGAGTTTGTTTACCCTCAAAAGTAATCTAAAGTGATTTAAAAATTATGTTCAAGTGTCCTTAGATCATTGAAGAGATGTAATTTTGACTTAAATGGGTTGCATTAAAGTTAAATCCTTCTTAGCCGTGTTTATAATATGTTTCACAAAATCTTGCACATGGAGAGCTATCGTTTAATTGATGTAAATTGCCTGCAAAAGTGGTTTAAAATGAACCAGCAATCACACTACTGTGCACAGAAGTCGACAAAGATATGCAGCTTTATTGTAATCATGTACATTAATAAGCCGTAAACTGTTAGTATTCTCTACACCTAGTAGTTGTGTAAAGTTTGCACTATTCATTTGTTGTTAATATATAGTCTATACTACAAATTTATTTTACTACCAAATCAAAGCGTTAGTGTTCCTTACATTTGATATTTGCGTGAAGTTTTTGAATTTTTGCCGAAAAACTTTGCTTTCTAATTTACCAACATCCCGCCTTTTCCATTTTCTTAAAGTTTAAAATCTTTTATAAGTCTCTTAATAATTTAATGGTAGGTTTTAACTTTAAGTTTCTCTTGGTTTACAACTCTCGCTTAGCAAGCTCATTTTTCAAAACTTTTTCATAGTGATCAGATTAGTCGCGTTTAGTTTGGAATTGGTGGACGGTCGTTATTTTATTACTCGGCTTAAATAAACCAAGTGACTATCTTTTGATTATTTTCTTTATCGCAAATTCAAACACCCAATTTTCAATTTGAAAATTGACCCAATTTTCAATTTGAAAACTGATCCAATTTTCAATTTGAAAATTGAAAATTGGGTGTTTTCAATTTCAAAAGTCACAACACATTGTGCTTGTGTATTGATTGAGTGAGGATTTGCAATGTGAATTCGTTGGTTAAATATTTGTGCTTGATTATAAGTGAACTGCACATTAAGAAGAAATAACTTAATGGAGTTTTAATTTGAAAATGGATGGTGTCAATAAGGTTGTCTTGTTTAAAAAGGATAATGCTGATGTTAAGAACAATATTGTTTTCCGCGTTCTTGGACTGTTGTCATTATTGTGGCATATTACTGATTGTGTTTACTGACTGATGTACTGAAATCACGCTAATTAAAAGTAGTGTACTAGCAAAGAAAAATGCTCCGATGGAACAAAAAAGATGAATATACTTGGAATTGTGGATTATTATGGATGTAAAAGGAGGGGACTAGGAAAAATCTACCTAAAGTCGGAAAATCTGCTAAAAATCACACTTTCTCTAAGCAACGCAAAAAATCGATGTATATTCTGCGGCCTCTAAAAAAGTGTCTTTTTTAAATAATGTTCGAAGTTTCAGATAAGAGTGTATAAACGAAATCTATCAAGGTTACTTTTTTAAATTGCTGGCACCTGATTGATAGAAAACTAAGAGGTACATATTGTATTTAAAGTTGTTTTATTTTTATGAGCATTATAGCAAGCAAAGCAGGAGCCGATTGATTAGTGCACACAATCGTTTCGGGCATGCTAGTGTATCTACATTTAGTCTGTTTCAAGTCAACTTACGCGTTTCCTACTGTTTTAAACCAACCATGTCTTCAATTGTCTTCGATGTTTGCTATTTCATTCAATTGGCTTGGAAGACTGTTAGTTTACTTAATATCATTTCCCATAGCTACTGCATAGCTAACGTGCTGCTGTTTCAATCATTGTTATGGTTGAATATTTATTTTAATCTGTTGGCCGCAGAATATACATCGATTTTTTGCGTTGCTTAGAGAAAGTGTGATTTTTAGCAGATTTTCCGACTTTAGGTAGATTTTTCCTAGTCCCCTCCTTTTACATCCATAATAATCCACAATTCCAAGTATATTCATCTTTTTTGTTCCATCGGAGCATTTTTCTTTGCTAGTGTATACATGAATCGACATAGGACGGGTGTATTTGCCTTCGAGAGTTACTTAGGTACGTAGGTACTTAGATCTGCACTTAGCGCTGGCCCCGATCGCGCAGCCTGGGATCGCTTTCGATCTTTGGACCCTTACAGACCTTACGGCTTCGATCCCCTCAGCCCTAATATTGCTGGCTGCTTCTGGTCGGGTGATCTCAGCAGCTACGCCCTAAGACCTAAGGCTACCTACCTAATCTCGGAATTTGCCGCGGAGGTCAGTTGACCTATCTCAAAGCTCAAGTTGAATATTTAACTTATTTTCTAATCAGTGCCTGATTCGAAATGTTTTTTGGTTCCTAATACGTGTAGCACAATAGACTATGAAAACAACAACAACGAGCTCTACACTGATCAATCATCCTTAAAGATTAGATAATATTTTTGATCAATTTTTGGTTTGAGAAAAGAATTAAGATTTCCAAATAGAATAAGCAAACATATGGGATTTACCTATCCGTCCACTCTGATGAGTTGAAATCCTCGACGTGGGAATCACCGACCTAACCCTCGGTATATCCAAAAACCCCTGGGTAGGTTTTTCTTCAATTTATTCCAAACGCAGAATACACGGCCTATAGCCGGACAACAAAATAAGGCAAAAGAAAAACGAAAACGTACGCGACTATACAATCGTACGGTGGCCAACACAGACTGCCAACAACACTAACTACATTGGCCTCAAGAGACCATTACAGTAAAATAAACGAAGATCAAATTAACGTAATACTGATACACTTTTATCTCAGATCGAATGTTCTCGATTACTACAAGCGGTATGCATTAAACAATTACTATTATCATACACTTAACTCTATGCTACCGGACAAGTATCTTATTGTTTTTTATTATTGAAAATTGGGGAAATAATGGGAAGACCGAAGGCATAGCCCACAGTACACTATCGTAGATAGCTACTAGTATTGGCTATGTGATGGCTACCGCGAACTGCTAAGGCAAGTTCGCCTACACGTGTAACTCTCGCAGTTACACTCCCCCACGTATAGAAAAAAAATTTGAAACGAAGTGGAGAATTTTTTCGGGGGTAAACCATCAACGCTAGCGTCTGCAACGCTTCTATAACTCGGCACTCTGGCGTTCGCAACGCCTCTACTCTGGCGTCCGCAATGCCTCATCCTGAGCGAACGTGAAAAACGAAAATAAAAGAACGAAAAAATAACAAATAGCGATAACAAATAACGGTCAACGCATGACCTTGTTCGCACTCAGGAAACTCTCGAGCAACACTCTCAATGGCTGCTAGGTATAACTATATTGTTGCCCGAGTAATGATGAACTCCGGTCTTGGACAGCATTGCATAATATTTGATCTCGCTGCCCAATTAGCCTCCTTCAGTCCCCAGGTAATGAGAAAAATTTTGAATTGAAAAAGTTTTAAAGATTGGGTATAAATTAACCCCTTGTCCGTTAAAGAGTTAAGATACCATAATAGTAACACCGCTATTTGAGCAAAAAGAAAAATTAAGACACGGAATGATTAGGCAAGATTATGCTGAGCAAAATTAAAGTCACTGACGAATTAAACCAAGAGGTAACGATAAAAACGAAAAATGGCAAATTATGTGAGATAACTGGGAAAAATAAGAGCACCGTCAAAGAAAAATTTACAGCAAGAAAAAAATGACAAGAGAAAAAGTACACAGAAAAGAAACAATACGTGATGTCCTGGAATCCACATCAGGACGAAAAACGAAAAATGACAGAAAAAGCTGCTGGTCGAATTCGACGCCGTTCACAGAGTTCCAAAAAGTTCTGTACGTCGAACTTGTGAATTAATATCGATCCTGATAATTGGCCTTCAAGCCATGCGGTTTTCCGCAACATCGTTGACGTTGAAAATAGAGCATGTGCCGGGGCCGCCTTTTTGCCGGGGCCGGGGCCGGGGCCGGGGCCTGGCTGGGGCCAAGTAAAGCGTGCTTTACCGTGTTCATAGTACGACCCTACCCTACCCCTTATACCTATGTACATATATATTCTTGCTAGTAGATATGCGCATCAAGCGTTAATATTTGTTGGGATTACAAGATATAACAGAACATGGGCATTGGGAGGCTTGGGACGTGGGCGTGGGGGTTAGGGGTATGCATCCCCCAGAAGTTGGAATACCCCCCCAGAATTCAATTTTTGAAATTTTTTTGCATTTTTAGCGATTTTTTGATGCCAAGGGATAGTGCTCGACGAGAAACGTCGGAAAATGGTGTTTTTCACCACCACCCCCAGAAATTTTTTCACACTCCCAAAATTTCGGTGCTGCCCACCTATGGTCTGAATTCACACTCTCCCCCCAAAAAACCCCCAGAATTCACACTCTCCCCCCAAAAAAATCCGCTAGACGCCCCAGAAATTGATTTTCAGAATTTTTTGTGTTTCTGCGATTTTTTGATGCTAATGGATAGCTCTCATTGAGAAACGCAAGAAAACGGTGTTTTTTCGCCCTACCATATATTATCAGGCGCTTTTTGACTTCGAAAAGTTTTGGAACCCTATAATTTTTGAGCGGCCCATGTATGGATTTAACTCCTCTGACTTGGACGCGTTTTTCAATTAGCTTTACTTCGCACTTTTTTAGACTTATTATTCTATTTGTTCTGATAGACGTAGCTGTCTGCTAACAAGCAAGCTGGAAAGCTCGGCTATATGAGTTGCAATTCAAAATATGTCAATTTTGATTATTAACTAGAAATTTGCACCAACCTGACATAATAAAATAAAGATTTGAATCAGCAAGATGTGTAGTGTTGCTTGAAATTGAGCTTGAAGGTAAATCTGCTCAAAACATTATCAATTTTCTACATTATAATCAATGATAACACTGGCCCCGGCCCCGGTGCCGGGGCCAGCCTGGCCCGGCCCGGGGCCGGGGCCTAGGCCCCGGCGCCCGGGGCCGGGCCTGGCCCCGGCACAGCTCTAGTTGAAAATAGTCACGATCCGATTCGGGTTCGCGACACGTATTCGAACGCTCGTGATACTGGTATGGCGATTGCCTATGCCCGTACATATGTTGGCATAAGCGTCGATGTGGATCAACTGGTCGATCGTTGTCCTCAGAGTCGTCGTCGTCCTTGAAGTTGTCCGCATAACGATGCGGTATAGATTGCACCGGAGTAAATAATTGCTCCGGAGTAAAACCAAATGTTTGTTTGCGTGAAGATTTGCGTGGACGCTGTTGTGATTGCGTAACAGGCCACAGTTTAGGCAAAAGTGGACCTGGTCGAGGTTGTGGCTGATAGACCCCAGTGGCTGATTGATCTTGTTCCAATGGTGAGTGATACAACTGATCCCATTGCGGACGTTGACGGGATTGTGACCAGCCCTGATGAGTTCCGCGGTTTGACTGAGGCTGTCGGCAATATTCATAAGGCTGCTGCTGGCGCGCAACAGATGACCAGCATCGGCCTGTGAATACGCCTCGGAACGCTCATGCAATTCCGTAAGTTGCTGTTGCCGCGGTTGGGTCTGCGGTCGTGTATGTTGCTGTATATGTGGTTTTACTTGTGCATGTGGTTGTACTTGTGATTGTGAGCAATGATGCATTTGAGCATAACATTGCCGGGATGATTATGCTCCTGCCGCTGTGATCCTTGGTCATAAACGAGTGCGTGGTCAAATGCCCGCATGTCATATCATTGATCTGGAAAATAGTGGCTGGATCGCCAAAGTGGAACCAAATGACCGGATGATCGTAGAATTGGTGCACTGTGCACAAAGGCCGTGGTTGCAACGGCACGTAGATACACCATCTACACTCCTCCTTTACTGGAAAAATTGAACACGGGCCGAATTTTTTAAAGTGAAAAATAAAATTAGAGAAAGGAGAAAATTGTTGGGATCCAACAAATGGAAAATTTATATAATTTATTGAAATTTTTGGTTGGGCCCCTGTGGATGGGAAAAAATTTGGAGTTGAAAAGTATGGCGGCTGAACCATGACCGAGCCTATTATAGTGCGGAAACCTGAAAAATAAATTTGATAAAAGGAAAATTAGCAGATTTTGATAAAATTAAGATAAAAAGAGGCCACCCCTGAGCAAGGTCGGGAATCACTGTTTTTTTGTAAGCCCCCCCCCCCCCCCCCCCCCCCCCCCCCCCCCCCCCCTTTTTTTTTTTTTTTTTTTTTTTTTTTTTTTTTTTTTTTTTCATGGTAGAATAGGGGGGTAGACAAGATTATGCAAAATGAAGATGAAAAGTTTAAAGGCACAGAGAATAACGAATCACGAATCCAGAAGTTTTATAATAAAGAACGCATAACAAGACGCAATAAAACGATAGATCCAACGGTCAAAATGCTGGCCATCAGCACAAAACGAGTCCAAATAAATGTAGAATGCGAGCCAAACGTGGCTATTAGCGGCGTTTGTGGTCGGGTTTGACGTTGGCGGAACGAGATGATTAAATCGAGCGACGTGACGAGTCGAGTCCAGGAGCATGTACGCACGGCGATCCTCATCCAATAAATTCACGCGCTGTTGCATGCTCGCGAAGGCGTATGCTTGCTCTATCGAATTGCATCAGGCGGCGGTGCTCCGAATCATAGCTGGCCAAACTTGCGGGTTGACTAGATGGAGTAGCCGGACGGCGAACCTTCGAAATTTAGATCGAAGTGTGGATGGAAAGCGCCCAAACTACCGTTTTTGCACGAAGGAGAGCGCGAATGGTATGGTTGCGGTTGTGGTTGACCCCAAAACTCGTTTGACCGGGGAGATTGAACGGCGCTTGTGTTGAGGCCGATCAAGACTACCTGCTGACTGTGGCAACCAATGCTATTGGTGATGGCAATGCCCCACACCTGCTGATGCTGTTTAACGCCGTTGTGACAATTTGTGCTGCCGCTAAGTTGATAAAATCACGACGTTGTCATCAATCGCTGCAACCAATGCGTCGGTAATGAGCTACCAAAACCTTTGCGCTGATGCAATGGCGACCTTGGCGCTGCACTGCCAGAAGCGTGTGGGGTTGAACGCGGCCTGATGCTGCCGCGGAGATGAGCTGAGCGCGCGGGCCGCGCAATCTAATGACATTGCAACGCGGAAGCGACCAAAACCTCCACCAGATTGCTGTGACCTGCTCCAATTGCTCAAGCGCGCCAATCTGCTGGTAACTGGGCGTATTCTGCCTGGAAAACGAGACAAAGAAGAAGGTCCGGGCTCGTTTTCAGATGGCTTCAATAACGCTAACTGGTGATAGATCACCGCTTGCGCCGCTTTCGCTAAAGTTGTTCCTTCCGTTTTTGGTTGGCTCGATAAGCTCATAGAGTGTTCGTATTTGTTCCGGACATGAAGCCGGCTGGCCCTTAATAAAGGGAATAAGCCAGGATAGGATCTCGCTTTCGCCGGCACGTCTGATCCTCACGCTTTATTTCAGAGGCCACGGCAAAGAGCCTGGCTTACGGTAACAGTAATGCGTAAGGTGGTGGCAGGTCGGTTGTGTTTCACGTTCGATTTCATTATCATTTGGGCTCGGCGCAAATTGATTCGAGCCTGAAGAAAGATCTGTCACGCTGTCATTTTTCTGGGCCATTGTGAGCCCCGCGACGCAGCTCGCGCTGTTTTCTGCGGATTGACGTCTCTGCTAATTTTGGCGAATGGGTTATCCACTCCTCGGGCGGTTTTTTCATTGATAATGCAATGAGTGTTGTCGCGGCTCTGTGCCGACCAAATTGGGCAGGGACCATTAAGTTCGTGGATCTGTGGCTTTGGCGAATTAGCTGAATATCACGAGCGGCACAACCGGATCCTCAATTTCTTCCGCTAATTCAGGAAATTCTACGAAGGCTTCCCTAGGAAATTGAGTATACGCCGGACCAAAGAAGGCGGCACAAAGAACTGCTGAATTTGTTCACATTTGCCAAGTGATTCCAGGATCGCCATACAATCACGCGAAAGATGAAGAAACGCTGATCCATAAAGCTAACAGTGATGGTAGCTTGGTAACACGTAATCGCAGAAGCGAACACTGGTTTGCAGCTGGAAAGTGGCTTTGTATTCTCTCAAATTCACGAAACGCTTTTGAAAATGTCAAAATCATTTGCCGCATTGTCAAACACAACGGCACATCATCGAAGGCTGGATACGATGCGGGAAAATTGGGGGGGGACAATTGCGGACGCCAATTCAAACTTTCATCTGGCGGCGCATTGGCTGAAAACGGATGACGGTGACGTACTGGATGTTTACCTCAGAGACCATGTAACCGGTTGTGATGAACATGCGGTTTTGGCGTGAACAACGGATCTGGATAGAACTGGCAATGGAAGATGCTGAAGGCTGCATAATAAAAACGCTGCGCAACCTTGATTCCTAAAACCTGACGCTGGATCCACATCCGTGGGGTAACCATAGCTTAAAATGACCGGCCTGTCCGGCGGATTGGGAAATTTGACAATACTGCAAATAACAGGCGTACATTACAAGCAGCACAGCCGAATATCGTTAATGAGACCTGTGTACAATTCCAAACCTGCTTCTTGCCCAAGCCAACGCGAAAATTTAGAAAATTATGGATAGACAGGCAAGGTTGACCTGTTTCCTGCAACTTCTCGCATGGTTTGAAAATACCCGCGAGGCGGTTGTTCGCTATGCTGTTCTTGTTATCCCGCACCTGCATCGGCTGCTCAGCTGAGTTTGGACAACTGATTCCAGGTCGTGGTCGGGCCGCAAAAATTCAAGCGAATACGCTATTGACTTTGCAAAGGCTTCATGCAAAAGGCAACGCTATTGAGGCCATGATATTTTGGATATCCGTCGGCGCGGCAAGCAGAAGGAGCCACTGAAGCTGGAACAGCTTGTATGGGCTCAAAATCCGTCCTGAGTACGCAAGCTGCTGAGACAAAATTTTCAACATCCAGGGCCAACGGTGGAGCTGGTTGCGCCACAACTGGTAAATTTATCTAAAACATTTGTGTCCATTGTCTTCGGGCACACTATGGCGTGTGGAAGTAAATTACAGCTTTCGCGATACCGCCGTGGAGAACTTGTTGCCGTGTTGGCGATGGCGGACGCTGGAGAAGGTGCAGCGGAAATGGCGGCCTACCTCTGGTCATCTAACTCACAACCGCCTAAAATAATCATTGTCGGATCCTCAATAACCAATCAGCCGCCGTTGACCGCAAAATGTCGTCATACAGTTTTTCGCCTTTGAGACATATTAAGCGCACTTGACAACTTGGATGTATAGTGGTTCGGGCGGCGCTGCTCTGACAGAATGTTTGTCACCCCTAAAAGTGAAAACCTGCAGAATATGATCAGGAGAAATTTTTTGACTCATGTTCAGCTGTATCATTTATCGGCGAGAATGCGTAGACATTGAGCAAAAATCGGGTCTAAAGAGATACTGCAACATAGACCTGCCAGCAGTATTGCTCCATGCCTGGCCAATCCACGTGACTGCTAAAGAATTCGTGGCTGCATATCAAAGAAGAAAAAGCTGCCAACGTTTTTAGGCGATGATTTCCGCATTGATACAATTTTCGACCATGAAAAAGCTGCTCATCACCAACGACGTCTAAATATTAGCCCGAAAAACGAACGCAAACGATATGGATGTTATCACGATTTTTAAAATAAGCCATTGCATTCATGAATGGGAAGCCGTAGACGAAATAGGGTATTTTATTGTTGCTTGGGGAAGTGGCAAGCTAGAAAGACGTCCTTCGGCGGTGTTTCCGGGCAATTCCGCCAACCCAAATGGGGCTGTGGAATGGCTAAATTCCAAACGACCGCGAAAATATACATAAACGTCGGCGATCGAATGTAATGAACAAAAGACCTGCTAGCCTGCATGTAGTTGGGATCGAGTTGCTGCCAATATTCCCAAATGCTAGGGGCACATGAACAAATGTCGTTAACGTTTGTTAGAAGCAAAGTGAAGTACTGGCTAAAAGCAGCACATTTGACGACCGTGAAAAGTATTGTATTGTATGATACCAGGCGTTTTCAACGACATGCCAAATGCTGGTTGGTGAAATTTAGGGCGCTGACAACGATGTCCATTGTTGCCAGCCACTACTTACGCATGGCAATGCAAATGGCAATGGTTTGGCGTTTCTGGCAGGTGCAAGCGTCGGCAAATTATGAAGGCGATGGCAGAACAAGCCGCTAAAGTAACATTCGTGAAGAATACGCGCGATGGCTGCTTTGCAGCAGCCGCATGAGCACGAGAAATGGGCGACGTTGTTAGCTCCGCGATAACGTCGTGGACAATCAGTCCACAATGTCCTCTTCTGTTAGTACGCTGTTTAGCCGCGGTTTGTGCAAGAAAATATATGGGATATGTGTACCGCAGGGACAAAGCGATTAGCAACGAGTCAACAAACAACAGGCATGGGCTCATATTTTCCTGAAGCCCGCACTTTCAAACGGCTACAATCACACGATGAAGCAGGTCAACTGTAGCTAATCAAAACAAAATCACCGCGGGTACATATGCGATTTTTTAATATAAGATCGAATAGTGCGCAAGCAACTTTGGGGTAAAAGAAAAAATTACGACACCGTATGTTCGATTAAAAGGACGAAAAATAACGATGATGCAGCCGTTTGTGTGTTGGGCAAGATTGATGCAATGACCTAATTAGTTTAGGTGAAAGTTTTCCAATTTCTGTACAATTACTGCTTTATTGTTTAGATATACCATATCACTTAAAAAAAGCGCAATGCAGAATTACTAGCAAAGATTTTTGCCAAGCATTTATCATGCAAGTTGGGCAAGCGGTGAGTTTTAACGGGCAAGATATTTTCAGCTTATCGCCACGGCGAAATTAGTAGGATTTAAATGGTGATCGTGCTGTAAGCGTATGGCTGAGTGGAAAAAGAAGGTCTTCACTAAGACCGAAGCAGCATTTCAAATGGCGAAATATTCGTCGATGATCGGGTGTTGCGCGATACGCAATAAAGTTAAATCCGCAAAAATTGTTCCAGAATTGCATTAGGGGATTTCTTGCGCTTAAATTTTAGAAAAGTCTCATCAATGAGTGTTTCTGATTATATTAAATTTCAACAACTCCATTACACTGATGATATGTTGGGGTGAAAACTTTTGGACATTTTTTAATAATTTTTACAAAACTTTTGGAAATTAGCGCTGATAAAAAAATTTTTGGGAGCCTGATTCGTTAAATTGCTGAACGCCATGTCTAGAACATTGCTATTGGCCACTTGCATGGTGCACGTTTTATATTTTCCAATATCACTGCAAACGTTACAACGATTTTAAAGGCCATTCATGAAACAACACGATCATTCTCGACGTCCAACGAGGCATATGGGTGACAAATTAATGCTATTAACTCAAACAAAGGAAACTGATGGCTGGTGCAGGCGGCGGTGGATTATTTCGCTACCTACACTGTAACACACTCAATTTTACAATTGCTGCAGACATCATCATTCTATGCCACCAGGACTGAGCTGAAATGGAGAAGATTTTTTGCGTTGAGAAATAGTCTTATGATGAAGGTGAACGTGAAATTTGTTAAGATGAAGCATTGGGGTTGATTTTTGGGAATGATGTTGATGAATATTAATAAAGGTGCCAGGCTGAAATTCATGCTAGAGAATTTTATTAAAATTTGTTGCATATTACTGTTGTTAAGTCGTTGGGAAATATCGTCAATAATTTACTTAACTCTTTCATCTTGACATTGTTCAGCAAGGAGTTTAGCAGAAGTACAGAATTTTCAAGCGTCAGATAAAGTGATGCGTTGTAAAAGACTGGTGATGATTCTGCCTGGGCTTGCTGTTTTGGGCGTATTGTTTGCTGTCTTTATAACAAGTGTTTGAAAGCTGTTACTGGGGACTAAAACATGCTTCTCAGATTCAGGAAGCATATACACAGTAACGAAGATGTCAATTGTCGTTGTTCATAAGCAGATTACTTAGGATATTGGGGTAATCTGCGGCAGTTATAATGGCTCGGTACGTAACAATGTATTCCCGTGAAACCCTATCGTCTTAAAAACAACTTGAAGGAGACTTTACATTTACGGTAGCCAAGTAAGCGCCTGATACCTGTTTCCAATGTGTTAGATGAATTTTTTTAATCAATGCTCTTCTTGGCATGCTTAATTGCCAACAACCATAAAAGCCTCCTCTTCAGAAGTGGTGGTTAAAGCAAGGTCAACTGAGTGAAACACGGTTAGCAACCAAGGATGAAACAATTTTTGAAGGAAGAGCCAGAGTAAGAATGGCACCCCATGTACAATGTTGTACTCAAGCCTCAGGACACAATTGGATGGTTCATTATTCAGGTCCCGGGCAACTGTACCGGTGGTGAATTGAAAGTATCTAACGCCAGAAAAAGTGATGTTTCAGTCCAAAAAAGAAATTTGTTCTTTCCCCTTAATAAACGAAAAAGAGGTTTTGCGATTTACGCAAGATTTTACAATTTTTTGAACCATTGCACAGTAATTGTACTGCAAAAGCTTTCAACGTTTTTTATACCTGGAAAATTGATCAAATTCGCAATTTAGTCAAATTCAGAAGTAATACCTAGTAACCTTCAATGCACGTAGTCTTGCATGGGACTTCTGCATGAGCGATAGTATTATTTTCTGGTTTAACCTTAAATTTCAGATGCGCAAAGATATTTAGATGTTTAAGATGTTTGAAACGCAGCAAAACACAATTAAACAAAACAGATATATAAAGAGATTTTCCAATTTAAAGCAGCCAGAATTAAGTCATGCAAAAGTCTAAAGTTCCAAAAAGTTTTTTTTTCTCTCTTAAACGTACAGCAATACTTCAAATTTGTAGTGACCAAGAGATAAAGAAGTTTTTTTACTGCTAATTTTTCATTTTCCAAGGGATCTTACACACTTGACTTCAAGTCAGCGTCAGTAAGCTAAAGTAATCTCTACGTATCAAAAATAATGTCAATTCTTGAGGAAGTGTACCGAGTTTTTGCTCACTACTCAGCCTATTACAGTAATCCACAACTGGGCAGAGGGAACCATCTTTTTTCCCAATTAAAAACAAAGGACTGGCCCAGCTGTTGTTGGGTTTTCTATGACTTTTTCCCACCATTTACTAATTGTCTTTTGTATGGCTTGTTTATGCTATGGAAATGACAATTTAAGCAGTTAATTTTACAAATAGACCATTCTTAAAGTCAATATGATGCTTAATTTGTTTTTAGTGCGATCGAGCGTTTTGCCTTTTAAAGAATATCGAATTATATTTATGACAAAGATCAACAGTGAATTTGCTGCTGTCTTTTGTGGAATTAATAATAACCTAAAGTTCATTGATTCAAGAAAAAAAGTTCGGGCAGCAAATCATCTTGGAAACAGAAACATGAGATATTTGTTTCAACATCAGACTTTTAGTTTATCCAATTAGTCGAAATGACTTGCAGGCGATTTTGAGATGTTACATAATCGGTAGTGAAAAACTGAAACTGAGGTGTCGACACGGTAGGCGACAAAAGTGAACTTTTGTGCATAAAATTCGATCAAGGAGGTGCAAGTAATATCAGCATCATAGGTGGGAACCGCGGACTTATAAGGCAAGCAGGTAAGCGTTAATTCGTGGCGCGCGTAGGATTTGCTCTGAAATGAAACACGCACGCAGATAGTAGACATGCTATTTTAGCTGCTTGGATTGGTACAAAACTAAAATTTTTAGTCGGTAGATAAGAGATTTAATTTGCTACCCATTGCGAACGCGCAATCTTTGATGGCTACTCCAGAGTAATGCGGAATGAAAAATCAAAACCGAGAAGCATGCCTTCTGGCACTTATCAATAATAGACACTAACATGGGTATAGAATGATCTTCGATAGTTGGAGTAGTCATATTAAAATTAAAGCAAACAGATACCGTTGTGTCACCTACAACGCGGTACCTACTTTATCGTTTTGGGAGGCAACTCCGAAACCAAGTCTTAAAAATGCTGCAGTAGTCATTGTGACTTGCGAGCCAGTGTCACACTAGTGCCGGGATTTTTGCCACCATGAATTTCCAGCCAAGATGGTGGGTAAATTTTGTACCTGCATGACTAACCATCGGAATTTCTGTGCATCCTGACGGTGGGGATGACGCCATTTTTTCATAAACTGCTAATCTTCGCTGTAAATCTATCATACTTTCTCCAAATGCTTGATGCAAAATTCTTTCCCGCTTATTTGGTTCAGAGATGAGAAATCGTGTTGGTGAATTTTTGCGAGTAGGGCGGTTGCAGCGTGGATAATTTCTACGGGTTGGTAATCCGCTACATATGACGCTAGGGATAATTTTATGTGCGCAGAACAATACTCGGAA
>JAVLUZ010000611.1:0-122748 GCA_036768485.1 Mermis nigrescens | reverse complement strand
TGGTGCTCAGCCTTCCAGCAAATTTGACATCTTTACGAAGATGGAATAGCCGGTTTAAGCAGTTAGCGAGATCTTTAACAAATTTCTTAAACTTTGAAGCCATTGGACTAAGCCAGGAACAAGAGGATTTAACGGTTTAGCACAGTAAAACGAGATTAAATCTGCGACTTTAGACATAGGGAGCGTGCCCGGCCTGCATATGCTGTGGCCAAGAAATTTTACCTCTGCATGCGCAAGATGGCATTTATCAGGCTTGACACATAAGTTTTTATGCTTTTAAGAACAATGAAGACATTTTTCGAGATCTTTTAAATGTTCTTCGAAAGATTAAAATGAAAAAAATAATTATGTCATGGATATGTAAACAAGACAAGATTTCAATTTAGACCTGCGGCACAAGCTCCAGTAGTCTTTGAAAATCTCGGGCACATTCTTTAAACCAAGGTAAAACTTCAAAATTCAGGAAATGACCAACAGGACATATAAATGCTGTTTTTCGCGAGATTTATTATCGAGTGGAGATTGCCAGTATCAGATTTCAAATCTAGTGTGCTAAAATATGCAGCACTGCCTAAGGTATCAAAATAATCGTCTAATTGTGGAAGAGGATAAACTTGCGTTTTAGTAACGTCATTTAACCGTCGATAATCGGCTTGTGACTATTTCAAAGGGAACCGTCCTTTTTCCCAATGAGAAATAATGGACTTGCCCATGGGCTAGTTGTAGGTCGAACTCATTTATCCGCAAGCATTTCATTATAATTTTCTGCATAGATTCTCTTCTAGAGAATACTCAACAGGTAAGTTTTTCCAACAATGGGTGGATTATCCCATGTGTCAATATGATGTTTCATCAAGGGGGTACAGTGACAGGGGTTCATTTTTTAATGCAAAAATTGAGTCGTATTTTAAACATAATTCACGAATTTGTTGCTGTTGTCTAGAATCAACGGCGATTAAAGCTTTATTTATTGATGCAAAAGTTCTGGTGTCCTATCATCAAAAGATGAAACATGTGACACCGACTTTGGCATCAGAGGTTAAAGAACCTATTATTTCACCAGAGTCAACGAATTGGCGCTTTGGAGATATTACAAACGCAGACAGGTATTAGAGGTTGTGAAGCATCATTGAAGCTATAGATGGAGCAACAAAAAGTGAAGTTTTTCCATAAAATCAGGATTTGGTTCGAATAACGCGAAATCAAAATTGCAGAACCGTGATGACTTATATAGCCAGGTGTAATTAATTCATGCCTAGGTTGTATAATAACAGGCTCAGGTAATAAAACATGCACACACACAACGCAGAGGTAGTTGCGTTGGGTTTCTCGCACTTGAAATTGCAATTTTTCATTGAGATGAAAGTAAATTAACCTTTATGCCATTTATAAAAGCACAACGCTCAATAGGATTAACCCACATGAGTGCGGATTCATAAAAATCATATCCTAGAGCATGTCTTCCGGCAAGTGATCAATTATAGATACAGAGGTAGAGATAGATTGCTCGCGATGGTTAATATCATATTTACTCGATAACGAACTACTGCAGTGATTTCGCCTACCATGTACGACTTGAAACTTGCTTAGGTGGTAAATTAAAACCAAGGCAGCCAAGTACGATGTGGTCATCATGGTGACCTGTGAACCACGTATTATCTATATGAGAGCAGGTACGTCAACACCATGAACTTTAATGAGAATAATTAGGAGTAAATTTGTCCCAGCATGGCTTACAATAGGAATATTAGGATCCGAAAGTCTTAGATGGAGGTAGGTGTTTTTCATAAGTTGCAAGATGACGTTGTGGGCGTTTGTACTCTTCAAGAAATTATTGCAGAAGCGAATAAATTAGGACGCCAGCGTAAATTCTTGCTCTTTCGCAGTAACCGTGTTCACATCACGAGGAGATGTAAGGGTTGGCTGCGGTGGGTACATTCAAGGCAGGTTGGTTGTCTGCAGTATATGTGACATACGGGCGATTGAAATTGTTATCGCTGCGATAGTGGGGTAGCAGTAAGTCCCACGCTGTTCATTTGGGAATTGCATGAAAGTGTATTTTGGCAGCGCGATTGATTATTATAACGATTATCGTACCACTTGATTTTGATAATTAGCACGCGAATTTTGGTAATAATCATTACGTTTACCGAAAATTCGATTGTGATTGCTTTGATTCAAAGCGATTATCATTATTGGCATAGTTAGATGAGCGATGTTGACTAGAGATTTGATATCGTGATTGAGATTGATGCTATTTTGCGAATTCGAACACGATGGCGAGCGATTTTGACGAAAAGAACGCGATTGGCTGTGATTGCGCACCATAGAATTAGTATTCCGATCAGCTTGATTATTAAAATTAGCATTAGTAGACGTTTCTTGCCTTTGACGCGTGAAGCATTCCTCATAAATGTGACCTATGTACGCTTGCAAAAGGTGCAATATTTACGAGAAGAATTTCTGGTTTCTCAGCACGCGATGAGCGATGAAACGTTCGATAACGTGAACAATTCGAATCATTTTTGGTTAGATGCGCGAGGAGTATCTTTGGGGTACTACGCTGCCTATGGGAGTAACTGATGGTGTACCGATACGTAAGGCGTTACTGCTTGTCCTCAAATTCTTTATTAGCAAATTCAGCGCTAAGCGCATTGTCCAAGAAATTTAGCTAATGATGCTCTAGGTTTTTTAGTATGCCTCTTTCGAAATGTGTGGTAATAACCCTTGTTTTAGTTGATGTCGCATTAAATTATTAAAATGTAGGCGAGTCAACTTCAAGATAGGGATCGATTTAATTAACTCTTCGCAAAGTGAGAGATAATAAGCTTTAACCGATTCGTTAGGCTGCTGTTTGTGTGACAAAAAACGATTAAGGCGCACCGGTGTCCATAGGACAAAATTTGGTTATTAGCGCTTACTTCATTTTTTGATAGATTATTGTATATCAGCAGGTAACGAATGGTATAAACGCAAAACATGAGGGTCAAGAAATCAATGGCAATTTTAAACAATCAGCCTTGTCAATATCATGAGTATTGTGGCCGATTTAAATTCTGCAAATATGCTTTTATATCTGATTTATCGCCATCAAAAAATTTTTTGTTACAATACAAATTGCATCTGCTGCAAAAAATGGTCACGATTCAAGGAATCAGCGAGACGTGAATACCGCGAGCTATCAGATGAAGAAACTGAACTATGCCTATGACGTCGTCTGCGCCGGTGGTGCAGCCATGGCCGACGACTGCGCGGGCCGATACGCAACTGATAGATGAGCTGTCGTCAGAGAATTTGACATGTTTCTCCTACTAGATGATTCAGATTGAGAGCAGATTCATTTGCAAATTTGCAGATTCATTATTAATACCAAAGATAAATTTATCTCAACCGGTTGCATTTCGATATTAGAAGAATGCAAGATAGGATTATTAGGTGGTATTTCCACATTTATAGGATTAGGTACATAATTGTGGCTAATTTCTCCTTGAGTGGATAATACTGCAGCAGTGGTGGATTTAATTGCTGCTGCAAATTTGCAATAGAAGGATTAGGTACGAAGGAAGGTGCATTGAATTTAATGGCAGCGAAGGCCAAGATCACGACGTCTGCGAAATCGATACCGACGGCAAAATCGGCAGAATATGCTCCGAAAAACCCGGGATTTTGCACTGGTTGCAAACCGTGTTTACAGGATTTGTGACGAATTACATATTTCCGGCGCGCGATTTGTACAACTTTGAGAGATATTTTCTGGAACGTTTCGAAGGTGAGCGTGGAATTCGATGCTCTGTTGCTGAGAAGTAGACAGCAGTGAAGATGCTCTATGCGTACTTTGCGCACGATTCGCACTGCGCATTAAATTCAGAAAAATTTGCGCTATCGATTGAGTGGTTAACGCGCTCAGATACATTAGTTTCTATGTGATTCAGAACTGGTTGGGGTTTCGCCATTGCTTAGCTCCAAACGCAGTTTACGCTCATCCGCATTTACTTTTTATCTTGATCAACGCGTAGAAAGATCCGAAAATTGCAAATGAATAACTGACGCTTTCAAAATAAGATCATTAGTCACATTAGCACTAGCACGCTCTCTGTCGGCATTCATGCTGTGACTATGATTACTTTATACGTCAGAATCGTGATTTTCCGCGCTCCGAACTGGTTTCAGGATTATTTGCCGTGTTAATGGTAGTCGTATTATCGATCATTGAGTAACTTGATGAATTGTCAATATTGAAGGTCCGATCTAGTTGAAGATTGATTAATGCGAGATCGCATGGTACTCAATGATAATTCATCTTCAGACTGTGTATTACTCGCGGCATGTAGTGACGTGGGTAATTTATCATTATTTGCCTTTGTTACGTCTCTCGTAATTGTGTCATTACTCGCAGAGATTACACGCGCTATTAAAGTCAACAGGCACGGCAAGTAGTGGTGAGCTGAAGTAGAGTGGCGTAGAAGGTTTTTCAATTTAGCGGGCGGTGTCCGCAAAACCTTTTTTCCTGCCATTTTTAGGTATCAAAAATGTCAAAAAATGTGACTTTGGGTAAAATTAAATTTCAGTACGTGAAATTTTTCCCAAAATAAATGTTTCCGAATTTGGCCTTTGTCAATCCGAAAAACAGGTTTTCCCACGTAAATAGTACTTCCTTACGTGAAGTAAGATATACCTGACGTGAAATGATCAACAGATAGGACTAAGCCTAGAGTGCAAGAACGTGTACGTGAAGTTAAGAAAAACAGTTAGGTAAAACCTAAATGACGGAAATTCGTCGTCAGTTGAAATAATGATGAATCGTCGCCTGAGGGTCGACGTTTATAGAAAAATGCAGCGTGAGCTGCCTTTGTTAATAGAATCCGACGGAAATAGAAAAATAATGATGACGTTACCACGATACACAAAATCTTTACCATGGACACTTTTTTAAATTAACGCTGCCTGCAAATCATGAACAAATGCAAATAACAAAATTGAACGGAATGTTACACATTTTTAGATGGCCAAAATGATAATTTTTGGATCGAAAAATAATTTTACGATGATTGATTAGCTCCGGCATAGCTAGCAGCCTAAAAGGAGGAACGTCAATGTAAATGTAGCCAAGTTCGATCTGGGTCTACAGAATCATCACCGATACGAACCGTACTAACATTCACCCTCGAGATTTACCTAGGTACGTAGGTACCCAAGTCTACGCTTAGTGCTGGCCCCGATCGTGCGGCTCTGATGGCTTTCGATCTTTGGACCCTTAGAGACCTTACAGCTTTGATCCCTCAGCCCTAATATTGCTGGCTGCTTCTATGTCGGGTGATCTCAGCAGCTACGCCCTAAGCCTAAGGCTACCTACCTAGTCTCAGTATTGCCTGGAGTCAGTTGACCTATCTCAACTTAAGTTGTTTATTTAACTTATTTTCAATCAGTGCCTGGTTCAGAAATGTTTTTGGTTCCTAATATGTGTAGCACGCTGAACTATGAAAACAACTGTGACGAGCTCTATGCTGACCAATCATCTTAACGATTAGATAATAATTTTGATCAATTTTTTGGCTTGAGAGATAAATTATGATTTTCGAATAAAATAGACTATCATACAAAATTTACCTATCAGTCCACTAGATAGGTGGAAATCCTCGACGTAGGGATGGTGGCCGACCTAACCCTCAGTATAACAAAACCACTGGGTAGGTTTTCCTATATTATTTTTATTGACATAGAATCCCGGCCTATAGCTGGACAACAAATTATGCAAAGAAAACGAAAATGTACAGTCGAACAACCCGACCCAGCGAAAAAAACCAAAAAACGCCAGACTAAACTACAACGTTACGTGCACTGGCCTCAAGGACCATTACAGTAAATTAAAAAAGAAAGATCAATTTAACATCGAATCACTTTTATCTCAGATCGAAAGTTCTCGATTCCATCAACGGTATGCATTAAACGATTACTATTATCATACACTTACCTCTATGCTACCGGACAAGTATCTAAATGTTTTTATTATTGAAAATTTGGGGGAAATAATAGAATAGGCATAGCCCACAGTGCACTATCATAAATAGCTACTGAAGTATTGGCTATGTTGTGGCTATTACCGAACTGCTAGGCAGATTCGCCTACCGTGTAACTCTCTGAATTACAATTGGTTGCTAACAAATTTGCCGAATCATGCTATGTAAAACCGGTGGACTTTCAATTCGCCTCATTAGCTCCAGGAATTCCGGGAGAGCTTCTGTTGGCAAAGGTGTGCAAGATTCACCAGGAAAGCTCGCGCAACATACGACGTAGCTGCTCCACCATACGCCAGCCTATCGCGGCATTGCCGTAGGCGCACACATAAAAGTGGAACTTTCTGTCCCAAAATTCCAAAAGCACTTTAGCGCGCATGACGTCTATTGTTGAGAAGATCGGCAAGAGTTGATACTCTGAATCATATAACGATTGAAATTCTCGGAAGGTATCAAAAATATCGACCATTTGAAGCATCGATATTAAGATCGGCGCTAAGTGATCTGGCGCTGGTGACATTCTGTGCGGATAAAATTCTGGAAGAATCTGATGCATAACGCCATCAGTTACAACTGGTTGTACAGACGCGTTCCTGCGACTTCACCCAGATAAGAGCGTAGCTCGTGCAATACGTCAGGCGCAATATAGCACGGTGCTTCACGCGTCATGGTCTCCATCATGGTGAAAAAGTGTTGCACATAACGCGAACGATTTTGCACTCTCGCGCTTTCTTCTGCGGAAATGCGTTCGCAAATGGCTTGAATATGCGCAGGTACTGCGACTTCTAGATTCGACGGTGGATTTTGAATAACCTGTGGTTGAATATTTGCCACAGTATTTGACACTCCTGTCATGGCCATAGGAGCCGTAAAACGAGTGGTAAGTGCCACTGAGCTCGACACGCCTTGTGGCACGGAATGGGATGCGATTTGCGTGGATAATGCTGCTTGTTGGCTTTCCTGTGCGGGTAATGAGCATTGTGGTGGCGGTGGGAAGCCTATAATCTCTGTCATGATAACGTCAAGTTCAGGTTGACGCTCTACCCAATCTGGCTGAGAAGTTGGTAAAGGAAGGAGCGAACCAATGCCCAAGGGTGCCTGCTGGTCCGCCGCAAGCGACTGTGAAACAATCGGTTGCGAAACGGTAGTAGCCATACGTGGGCAGCAAGAAAATTCTGGGGGGGTGCAAGATTTTTTTGAAGGTCAAAAAATGGCCTTAAAAATGGTGGTATGGCGATAAAAACACCATTTTTCGACGTTTCTCATCAAGCACTATCCATTGGCATCAAAAAATTGCGAAAAAAACGAAAAAAATTTTCAAAAATTGAATTCTGGGGGGGTATTTTGATTTCTGGGGGGGTATTTTGGTTTCTGAGGGGGGTGCATACCCCAAACCCCACGCCCAGGTGTGGTAGTAGCCCCTTTTTGAGCCAATGCTGCGCGTGTGGTAGGCGGTGGCAATAAGTTTGCTTGCCTTTCCGCCTCAGCGTCAGATAATGCCATCACTAATCGTTTAGGAGATAAATCGTTGTCCGCAGTAGAGATAGATGATTCAATTTCAACCATAGGAGAATCATAAGGAATATCAGTCTGCGAAGAAATTGCAGAAGCTGAGGTACTAGAGCTAGTTGGTTTGGACTTAGGTTTGGTGTCAGGTGCATTAGCCGGGCCCAAAACTGAGTCGGCAATGGCCTGCGATCCCTGAACTCTTAGATCTGGATTATCAAAAACATTAGTATGAGCCAACGCTTCCATTACAGAGGCAACGGTGGTGGCTGCAGCTATGGCCGTTGGTGGTTGCGGAGCTGGACCATAAAAGTCCTCTACTGTGACTAACTCTCCGCCATTGGAATCAACGGAAACATCAGTCGCCGTGCTGGTCGACTGGCCCCGTGCTGGTTTGCGAGATGACAACGGTACACGCCGTCTAGTTTTTGATTCGTTAGCTTTAACATGTGATTCGTCGCCTTTAAACAAAATTGGCATAGACTTTCTATTGTTGGTAATGCGATTATTTTGCGAGCAGCCTTCTATCAATATGAAAACATCGATAGTTATCAGGGTATCCATTGCTAAATAATGTTCCATATCCCGAGTTAATGGTAAACTCCACGCTTGTCCAAAATTATCAGGCGCGTTGGGATCAATCGCCATGTCAAAGAAAATTCAGCCAAGCGCTTTAAAGTGTGTGAATGCGCTGTGATACGGAAACGACGAGTAAACAATCTCGCCAAAGGCTGAATATCGATAAAATTCGCACTAAACGGATCTTTCCAATGCCGTTGGTTTCGAATCTCGGCATCAGGAATTGCCAAAATTTCTTCAAAAGTTGGGCCGTAAACATGAAAATACGCAAGTCTGTCTTGCGTTGGGTCGTAACAGACCATATATACGTTTGGTAGACGCGTTTCGAGCAGCTGGTGAAGCCCAAATGGAGGTTTTGGGAACTCCGCGATGTCCCAGCAGAACACATGACCGTTCACACTCGCAACTTGGACGTAGCGTACGAATGGGCCATGGAGGTCCTGATAGGTGGGACATAGCTGCTTAAAACGCAAATCCCAGGTCTTATAGGTTCTGCCTTTTCGGTCATTAACAAATTCGGAATCGTAGCCTAAGAATAAGGTGCCATTTGTCATGTTTGATGGCTGAATCAAAGCCAAAATAGCCCCAAAAGACTCCTGGTCAGTGGTGTTTAAAACAATGGATAGAAGTCTCTTCTTTGGCACACGTAAGGTAGCCAAAGGGAATCTATCAAACCTGTTCTCCCACCAGAGCTCTTGGTCATTTATACGTTTACTGTGATTTGTGGCTATATGTGTTGTATTTATGCTCTATCATTTTTGCAGTAAGTGCATCTAAACCGCTAACACGACTATCATCATTTTGTGGCAGCGGGTCTGGTAGAACCAACCCCCGCTCCAAGTCCATATTAGTCAAAGCCAAACAAAACTCATCTAGGGATGCGGGATCACGCCCCTCAAATTTGCATCGGCAACCAGCTGCCTCCAGCAATGCCTCCTTGCTTGGGGTACCTTCAGCAGCCATGGGTCTGCAAAAGGGAAAACATTAGATAATGGTACGGCATGTGCTGTTTTAGAGCCATTTAATAAACGTATAGGCGTGCAGTACTTAGCTTTTTGTTCCCTGCCCAGTAACTCCTCAAAACTTATGACTACTGTCGGGGCGAGAGGGCAATGTGGTAATTTTACCAAAACAAAATCGCCAGGGACATACGCATGTTTTTCCACAATTAAATCGGAGTATGGTAGTTTGGGCTCAGGCAGAAGTCTATTCCTGTGAACGAGGTGAGTGATGAGAGGATTATAGACATAAGCGATTTTCGCAGTTTCAGGAGTAGGTAAGTCAATAATTCTGTATGGACCAACACGTTTGGGTGATAGTTTACCAATTTCAGGTTGAATTACTGAGGTATTATTAAGGTAAACTATATCCGAGAGAGAAAAATTTGTTTGAGTTACAGACTTGTCATATTGAGATTTTTGCTGCTTACGCGCTTGAGCTAGATTTTGAGACGCAATTTCATGTAGATCTTGTAAAGTCAGCTTTAAATCAATGACGTATTTTTTCGCAACAGATGGTAAATTCGGATTTATTACAAAGTCATTTATGAGTAAAGTGTCAAGTGGAAATGCTGGTTCGCGACCATAAAGCATTTCAAAAGGAGATATATTAGTTGATGATTGCGGAGTAGTGCGATATGCAAATAACGCAAAAGGTAGAAATTGCTCCCAATCATACTGGGATCGCGCGCTCAGCTTAGACAAACCATCAATCAAGGTGCGATTATAACGTTCCACCAACCCATCACACTGGGGGTGATATGGGGTTGTAAATATTTTTTGAACGTTTAATAGTTTACAAACTTCCGAAATTAGGGTAGATGTAAAGTTTGACCCCTGATCTGTCAAAAATTTCTTGGGAACTCCATAACGTGGGATAAGTTCTCGTAATAACAAATTTGCAATTGTTGTTGCTTTTATGTCAGAAACAGCAAAAGCTTCCACGTATTTGGTAAAATAATCCATAAAAACTACAATTTGGTCATTTCCGGAGGGAGATCGCGGCATATGCAAACAATCACACGCAATAAGTTCAAAGGGCGCGGATACTTCGATTGGTTGCAGTGGAACAGATGTGGAATTTAATGCGACCTTACGTTGTAAGCACACATCACAATTCCTAACACCACGCGATCACATCATTTTACATGCGCGGCCACCAATAACGCATTTGTATGGCGGGCAAGATTTTGCGCGATGAAAAATGAGCTCCGAAAATAGAGTCATGAAATTCGGTTAATATGAAGCGACGCAAAGATTTGGGTATGACTATTTGATGAACGACTGTTGGTGAGCATTTAGGTTGGAATCTACGAAATAGTACATCGTTTATGAGAAAAAATTCATCACGATATTTTTTCGTTGTTAAGTCATTCAATGCGATGCGAATTTTATGTAATTCATCATCTGCACGTTGCTCTGCGAGTAAACGCGCAGGTGGTGTAATTCATCATCTGCACGTTGCTCTGCGAGTAAACGAGCAGGTGTTAGCATTTCAGCTTTTTCCGCATCGGTAAGCAATAGGCGTTTGCGAAATGTAGGTGGTTTTGTATTAGTAGGATCGATTTGCGCAGTAGGATTATTATTTTGCGCATTTGGATGATTAATTGGTGCAGTAGGCGCATTATCGCGTGATCGGTCAGGTGGAACCGATTCATCATCTGACTCAGAATCTTCCAATTCTAAATTTGCGATGTTAACAACATTTTTGCGCTCTAATTTATATTTGCGTTCTGCATGATCATATTTAGGGTGTCATGAAAGAAGATCAGCTGCGCAGTTATATGCACCAGGAACATAAACGATATCATATTCGTATTCTTGTAATTTGAGACCCCAACGACGTAAACGACTCGATGGGTCTTTAACGTTTAATAGCCAAGTTAATGCTTGATGATCAGTAGAGACCGGATTTTTAGGTGCTGCACCTTTTTATTTTTTTGACCCGCCTTGACAGGAGAATGCCAGAAAAGCATAAATACAGTGTTTTTGAAGCATTTAGTCAATGGTTTGATGCACCTAATTGCACCTAAAATAGGATTTGCGCACCTAATTGCACCTAATCTCGACTTTTGTCAATTTTGCACCTAAAACTCAATAATTTAGCTCACAAGTTACACATTTTACGCATGTTTTTCAAATTTAGCACAGTTACTGTAGATGGTACATGGCGTTTACTTTGTTGAGCGAGCGCGGGTGCATAATTCTGTTTTTGGCAACATGCCGAAAGTTGGGAACTGTAAATTGAATGCTTTAGCCAAAGATTTCCATGCAGAAAAAATTATTACCAATGGCGCTATCCTAAAATGTGATGCCTGTGACGTCGTTATTCAGATTGATGAAAAACATCAAAAACAACGAATACGCAGCATATTCAAAGTGCTCGGCATTCTGGGCAGATTTCAAGATCCAGCCAAAGGCCAACGCAGTCTTTTTTGGCTGCTGGATTCAAAAAAGCTGAAAATTCTACAGAATTAGCCAAGGAATTTGAGTCAGATTTAAATGTAGCTTTTGTTCAATCGGGTGTTCCTCTGTTTAAAATTAATTCAGTGCCTATGAGAAATTTTCTTGAAAAATATACCAACCGCACAATTTCTGATGAAAGAACCCTGCGTAAGAATTATGTTTTGCCAATTTACAATCGAACGATTAAGGAGATTAAACGGTTGATAGGCAATAATCCGGTGTATTTTGTTTTGGACGAAACAACGGATGCAAAACAGCGTGCTGAACATACTGGTTGGACAATTAAATGGAAAGCCATCGAAGCCGATGTTGCTGCATGGATTGTTTACAACTTTTATTAGTAGCTGTTTTCACACACGCTGGAGGTCAGACTCTTAGGGAGGGTAGGGTATAGTAATTTTTTGATTTAAAAAGTGGATAAAGTAAAGTTTTTCCAGCAAAAATCGGCCTATGGTACCTACCTCTTTTAAACAGAATTGATAGGCTAATCTTTTTTCTGATCTAATTTCAGTAAATTATTTCTCCTCAGTCCTCACCCGCCCCTCCCACAGGCACGTATTAAGACGTGTCGGCATTTCTGGATGGATCGATGTTGGGAAAAATTCCGTGGAAGTATACAAAGAAATCCAGACGTTGAAGCTTTTGTCAGTGAAACGAATACTGATAAAAGACTGAAGACGCTATTTGCACCCCTCGCTTCTGTCGACGTCGAGCGATCTTTTTCACTGTATAAATTAATCTTATCCGATCGCCGCCAAAACCTGACATTTGACAACATCGAAATGTACAATATTATCGCATTTAATGAGTTTTTGTTCGAGTGAAAGTGTTTTCTGCAAGTGATGGGCCAATAATATACGCATTTAACAAGTTTTTGCTTGAGTAAAAGCGCTCTTAGCATGTGGATTTCGAATAATATTTGCACCTAATTCTGCACCTAATTGATGAATTTTTTGCACCTTTTTTGGCACCTAATCTAACTTTTTTTGTACCTAAAAATCCGGTCTCTAATGATCACTTTCGACAATAAATTTTTTACCGTAAAGATAATGTCGATAATGCTTGATGGCCCACACTACCGCTAATGCTTCTTTTTCCGAAGTAGCATAGTTACATTTGGCAGAATTTAGCACGCGACTAGCGTAGCTAAGAATAAAACGATTTTTGGATGGTAAGTGCTTTTGCGTCAAAATAGCACCTAACGCATAATTACTTGCATCAGTTGTTAGAATAAATTGGTGCTCATCATCGAATTTTGGTAGTTGCAAAATAGGTGGAGATGTAAATGCTTTCTTCAGAAGCTCAAAAGCGGTTTGGTGTTCAGCCTTCCAGCAAAATTCGACATCTTTACGAAGAAGATGGAATAACGGTTTAGCGATTTTAGCGAGATCTTTAACGAATTTCTTAAACCATTGGACTAAGCCAAGGAATCTCTGCAAGGATTTCACGGTTTTTGGTACAGAAAACGACATTAAATCTGCGACTTTGGACATATCAGGAGCAATGCCCATTGCACTTATGCTGTGGCCAAGAAATTTTACCTCTGCATGCGCAAGATGGCGTTTATCAGGCTTTACACATAAGTTTGCCTTTTAAGAGCAATAAAGACATTCTCAAGATCTTTTAAATGTTCTTTGAAAGTGCGTGAAAAAATAATTATGCCATCGATGTAAACGAGACAAGATTTCCAATTTAGACCTGCGAGCACGAGCTCCATTAGCCTTTGGAAATCTGCAGGCGCATTTTTTAAACCAAAGGGTAAAACTTCAAATTCGTAATGACCAACAGGACATATGAATGCCGTTTTTTCGCGAGATTTATTATCGAGTGGGATTTGCCAGTATCCAGATTTTAAATCTAGTGTGCTAAAATATGCAGCATTGCCTAAAGTATCGAAATAATCGTCTAACTGTGGAAGAGGGTAGACTTGCGTTTTAGTAACGTCATTTAACCGTCGATAATCAATGACTGGCCTAAGGGAACCGTCCTTTTTTCCTATAAGAAATAATGGACTTGCCCATGGGCTAGTTGTAGGTCGAATAATTTTATCTGCAAGCATTTCATTTATAATTTTCTGCATAGATTCTCTTCTAGAATATTCAACACGATAAGTTTTTCCAACAACGGGCGGATTATCCCCTGTGTCAATATGATGTTTCATCAAGGGGGTACGTCCGAGTGGTTCGTTTTTTAATGCAAAAATTGAGTCGTATTTTAAACAAAGTTCACGAATTTGTTGCTGTTGTCTAGAATCAACGGCGGAGCCGTTTAAAGCTTTATTTATTGATGCAAAAAGTTCTGGTGTCCTATCATTAAAAGATGAAACATGTGACACAACTTCAGCATCAGAAGTTAAAGAACCTATTATTTCAC
The DNA here is from genome assembly GCA_036768485.1 of Mermis nigrescens. Classification (NCBI taxonomy): domain Eukaryota; kingdom Metazoa; phylum Nematoda; class Enoplea; order Mermithida; family Mermithidae; genus Mermis; species Mermis nigrescens. The sequence continues at coordinate 108,812 of JAVLUZ010000611.1, read as the reverse complement.
CAGAGTCGATGCGAATTGGCGCTTTAGAGATGTTACAAACGCGAATAGGTATTAAAGGTTGTGAAGTATCGACTATAGACAGAGCAACAAAAAGTGAGGTTTTTTCCATAAAATCGGGATTTGGTTCGAATAGTGCGAAATCAAAATTGCAAGAACCATGGCTTATATAGCCAGGTGTAATTACTTCATGTCTAGGTTGTATTATAACAGGCTCAGGTAACGAAACATGCACACACACAACACCAGAGGTAGTTGTGTTGGGTTTTGTGCGAAATTGCAATTTTTCGTGAGATGAGAGTAAATTAATCTTTATGCCGTTTATAAAAGCACAGCGCTCAATAGGATTAACCCACATGAGTGCGGATTCGCAAAAATCATATCCTAAGAGCATGTCTTCCGGCAAATGATCAATTATAGATACTGAGGTAGAGATAGATTGTTCCGCGATAGTTAAAGTCATGTTTACTTTATAACGAACTACAGCGGTGATTTCGCCTACACCATGTACGACTTGTGAGACTTGTTTAGGTGGTAAGTTAAAACCAAGACGTAAGAATGCAGACGTGGTCATCATGGTGACCTGTGAACCCGTATCTATAAGAGCAGGTACGTCAACGCCATGAACTTTAACGAGAATGGTGGGTAAATTTGTCCCAGCATGGCTTACAATAGGAATATTAGGATCTAAAGTCTTAGATGCAGGTAGATTGATTTTTTCATAAGTTGCGAGACGACGTTGTAAACGTTTGTACTCTTCGAGAAATTCTTGCGACGCGAATAAGTTAGGACGCGCGCTAGATTCTGGCCCTTTCGCAGTAACCGTGTTTACATCATGAGGAGATGTAAGGGTTGGCTGCGGTGGGGGCACATTCATGGTGGGTTGGTTATCCGCAGTGTATGTGACATAAGGGCGATTAAAATTGTTGTCGTTGCGGTAGTTTGAGTTATAGTATATACCACGCTGTTCATTTGGGAATTGCACAAAAGGTGTATTTTGTCACGGTTGATTATTATAACGATTATCGTAACGCGAATTTTGATAATTAGCACGCGAATTTTGGTAATAATCATTACGATTTTGCCTAAAATTCGATCGTGTTTGCTTAGATTCCAAGCAATTATCATTATTCGCATAGCTAGATGAACGATGTTGACTAGAGTTACGATATCGTGATTGAGATCAATGTCTACTTTGCGAATTCGAACGCAATGGCGAACGATTTCGATGCAAAAAGGAACGCAACTGGCTGCGATTGCGAGCCATAGAATTATTATTTCGATCAGATTGGGTATTATAATTAGCATTATTAGACGCTTCTTGCCTCTGACGCGTAAAACATTCCTCATAAATGTGACCTATGCGTTTGCAAAAGGTGCAATATTTACGAGAGGAACTTTCTGGCTTCTCAGCACGCGACGAGCAATGAAACGTTCTATGACGCGAACGATTTGAATCATTTTGGATAGATGCGCGAGGAGTATCTTTAGGTACTGCGCTGCCTACGGGAGCAGCTGTTACCAATACATAAGGTGTTACTGCCTTTTTATCCTCGAATTCTTTATTAGCAAATTCAGCGCTTAGCGCATTGTCCAAAAATTCAGCTAAAGATGCTCTAGGTTTTTTATGGTATGCCTCTTTCGAAATGTGTGGTAATAAACCTTCCTTTAATTGATGTCGCATTAAATTATTGAAATGATGCAAATCAACTTCAAGATAAGGATCAGATTTAATTAACTCTTCGCGAAGCGAGAGATAATAAGCTTTAACCGATTTGTTAGGCTGCTGTTTATGATTCAAAAAACGATTAAAGAGCGCACCGGTGTCCATTGGACAAAATTCGGTTATTAGCGCTTGTTTCATTTTTGAATAAGATTGTTGTATATCAGCAGGTAACGAACGGTATAAACGCATAGCATAGGGATCAAGAAATCCAGTTGCGAATTTTAAACGATCAGCTTTGTCGATATCATAGGTATCGGCAAGCGATTCAAATTCTGCAAAATATGCTTTTATATCCGTTTTATCTCCATCAAAAAATTTTTTGTTAGCAATTGCAATTTGCATTTGTGTCATAAATGGTCCGCAATTCAAGGAATCAGCGAGACGCGATCCGCCACGCGAGCCTTCAGATGAAGAATCTGAACTATAACGATGACGACGTCTGCGCGATCTACTTTTGCGACGCGAGCGACGACTGCGCGGGCGATCATAACTATTAGATGAGCTTTCATCAGAAAATTTGACATGTCTTCTCCTACTAGATGATTCAGGTAGAGAGTGCAGATTCATTTTGTAAATTTGTAGGTTCGTTGTTAATGCCAGATAAATTTATCTCAACAGGTTGCATTTCGATATTAGAAGAATGCAAAATAGGATTATTAGGTGGTATTTCCACATTTATGGGATTAGGTACGTAATTATTTGGAAGAATTTCTCCTTGTGGTGGAAAGTATTGCAGCGGTGGTGGATTTAATTGCTGCTGCGAGTTCACATTCAAAGAATTAGGTACGAAAGAAGGCGCATTACGATTTAAGGACAGCAAAGGCCGAGATCGCGACGTCTGCGAAATTGGTACCGACGGCTGCAAAATCGTAGGTATGTTATCCGAAAAACCCGAGTTTTGCACTGGTTGCAAACCCGTGTTTAAAGGATTCTGTGACAAATTAGATATCTCAGGCGCGCGATTCGTACAATTTTGAGCGATATTTTCAGGAACAGTTTCCGAAGGTGAGCGTGAATTTGATGCGCTGTTGCCAGTGGACAACAGTGAAGATGCACGATGCGTACTTTGCGCACGATTCGCACTTTGCGCATTAAATTCAGAAAAATTTGCGCTATCAATTGAGTGGTTAACGCGCTCAGATGAATTATTCTCTATGCGATTCAAAACTGGTTGGGGTTTAAGCATAGTGCTTAGCTCCAGACGCAGTTTACGCATTTCATCCGCATTTTCCTTTTTATCTTGATCAACGCGCGTAGAAAGGTCCGAAAATTGCAAATGAATAGCTTGTAGCGCTTTTAAAATAAGATCATTAGTTACATTAGTATTAGCACGTTCTTCGTCGGCATTTATGCTATGACTATGATTACTTTCTACGTCAGAATCGGGATTTTCGCGCTCCGAACTGGTTTCAGGATTATTTGCCGTATTAAGAGTAGTCGTATTATCAATCATTGTATGACTTGATGAATTATCGATGTTAGGGTCCGATCTAGTTATCGAAGTTTGATTAATGCGTGATCGCATGGTACTCAATAACAGTTCATCTTCAGACTGTGTATTGCTCGCGGCATTTAGTGACGCGGGTAATTTATCATTACTCGCCTTACTAGTTACGTCTTTCGTATTTGTGTCATTACTCGCAGAATTACTCGCGCTATTAGAGTCAACAGGCGCGGTGGGTAATTGGCGAGAAGAAGTAGGTGGCGTAGAAGGTTTTTTCAATTTAGCGGGCGGTGTCCGCAAAACCTTTTTTCCTGCCATTTTTAGGTATCAAAAATGTCGAAAAATATGACCTTGGTAAAAATAAATTTCAGTACGTCGAAATTTTGCCCAAAATAAATGTTTCGAATTTGGCCTTTGTCAATCCGAAAAACAGGTTTTTTTCACGTGAATAGTATTTGCTTACGTGAAGTAAGATATACGTGACGTGAAATGATCGAAAACAGGTAGGACTAAGCCTAAAGCGCAAGAAAGGTGTACGTGGTTAGAAAAACAGGTAGGTAAAGACTTTTGTCACCTAGATCTGTTACCGAGAGAGAAAAATGATGAATCGTCGCCTGAGGGTCGACGTTTATAGAAAAATGCAAGCGTGAGAGCTGCCTTCGTCGATAAAGATCCGACGGAAATAGAAAAATAACAATGACTTTACCACGATACACAAAATCTTTACCACGGACGCTTACTTAAATTGCGCACTGCCACGATCGCGGTCGATACAACAACAAAGGTGAACGAAATGTTACACATTTTTAGATGGCCAAAATGATAATTTTTGGATCGAAAAATAATTTTACGATGATTGATCAGTTCGGCTGTAGCTAGCAGCCTAAAAGAGGGAACATCCAATGTAAATACAGAGCCGCCCTATGTATACATGAATCGACATAGGACGGGTGTATTTGCCTTCGAGAGTTACTTAGGTACGTAGGTACTTAGAGTCTGCACTTAGCGCTGGCCCCGATCGCGCAGCCCTGGGATTGCTTTCGATCTTTGGACCCTTACAGACCTTACGGCTTCGATCCCCTCAGCCCTAATATTGCTGGCTGCTTCTGGTCGGGTGATCTCAGCAGCTACGCCCTGAGACCTAAGGCTACCTACCTAATCTCGGAATTTGCCGCGGAGGTCAGTTGACCTATCTCAAAGCTCAAGTTGAATATTTAACTTATTTTCTAATCAGTGCCTGATTCGAAATGTTTTTGGTTCCTAATACGTGTAGCACAATAGACTATGAAAACAACAACAACGAGCTCTACACTGATCAATCATCCTTAAAGAATCATAGGTAGCGCGTTAGCGCGTACCTATAATATACTTGGGTACCCCCAACACCTGGGCACCCCCCTACAGCTATAACGGGACACTTCTGGAAGGTGCGGTTTTTTTAAAAGAAAGATAATAAAAAAATTCGCTGCCCGTGTTTTTTTGTTTTTCTTGAAACTCAAAATTGACTGTGTAAAGAAGGTGTAAAGTTTTTGTGTAACGTTATAACATAGGACAAATTTTGGGACCTTTTTACTGCGGCATGTGGACAACTGAGTATTGATGACTCGAAGGATTGAACAAAATAGGATAATAGAGGGATGAATTCTACAGATGACACTTTTTTTGTTTTTTGAAATTCGCATTATTTATCGAACGGCAGTGTAAAGAGTGCGAAAATCTGGGGGTGAAAAAGCACTTTTTGGTCGAGTTTTCAACCTTCCTATGTCCGATACTAACTCCAGTTATGAGGTTTTCAAAATGTTTTCTGACAGAAATGTAGAGCGGATCAAGGGCTACATTCTGCATATAAGCAAAGTCTTGTATGCTCTATGGTGAGTTAGATCCTGGGGTTTAAAGTTTACACTCTAGTGGATGGTGTAAAAAACAGATTTTAACTAAGATTTCTCTGCCAAATTTTTCCGCTTATGAGTCAGTGCAAATCGAAGACAGCATTAATAAAGTGCCTCACAGGGGCTAAACATCGCAGCAAACCGCATTTAAAAAAACGCAATATTGAGTTATTTATGGGGGTGTAAAGTTCGAAATCAGAGGTAAAAATGGGCTAAAAAACACGTTTTTTCCGAAGTTTGATTGATAAATCATGCCAAATAATTTTTGCAACAGAATTTTGGCACACAGGAATGTACTACGATTTAAAAGCTACAAATTGTACCAAACCGAATTTCTTTAAACTCAATGGGGAGTTCGGTACGGAATTTTAAAGTTTACAGTGTTCTAAATGATGGAAAATACGTTTTTGTTGCGTTTTTTGTTCGCCACTTTCTCCGTCCAGAAGTCGGGATAAGTCTAATAGAATAAAAATAAAGTGCTTTATATCGGGTGCATGTCAAAGCAAATTGTCTATACATTAATATTTAGCGAGTGTAAAGTCAAAAATTTGGAGTTTTAAATGCGTTTCTGTCTTGTTTTTTCTGCCTGCTTCTCCGGTTACGAGTCAGGGACACGTTTATCAAGTCTAGAAATGGACCAGGAATCAAATTTGATATGCCAGTCTGGCGCATATGTTTACACTCTACGGTGTTGTAAAGTAGTTTACACCAATTGTTAGTTTGCCCATAGAACATTATGTAGACTTAATTTTTTCATAAATATTAATCGTAATATCGGAACAATATCAAAATTACGAATCTGACTAAAATCTTCTTTACACTAGGTGTTTACATGAAGTTTACACTACATATATATTTATCTTCGTTTTTGAGCATTCCTGAAACCTAATTTTTTCTTGGAGCCTAGAAGTTTTCAAAGGATCAAATGTGAGACGTCACGTATGCGCGTTTGTTTACATCCAACAGTGATGTAAAGTAGTTTACATTCATTGTTTATATGTCCTCAGACCATTGTAGAGACATAATTTTTTCATGAATGTTGATCATAATATCCGAGTAATTTTTTACACTGCATGTTAGCCTTTGTTCTAGAGCATTGCAAAAATCGAAATTTTTTCCTGAGATATAAAAATTTACAGGGAATGAAATATATACGTCAATTGGGTGCGCTTGCTTACACTCAGCAGTATTGCAAAGTGGTTTAAACCTAATGTTTATTGTCTTTAAAACATTATGGAGACTCATTTTTCCATAAATGTTGAAAGAAATATCGGAGCAATATCAAAATTACGAATCCGACTAAAATATTCTTTACGCTATGTGTTTGTGTAAAGTTTACGTTACGTGTTAACCCTAATTCGATAGACTTGCAGAGACTTTGTAACTGAAGTCAAGAAATTTTCAAGGATTCATATGTGAGACATCAATTAAGTGAGTTTGTTTACCCTCAAAAGTAATCTAAAGTGATTTAAAAATTATGTTCAAGTGTCCTTAGATCATTGAAGAGATATAATTTTGTCTTAAATGGGTTGCATTAAAGTTAAAGCTTTCTTAGCCGTGTTTATAATATGTTTCACAAAATCTTGCACATGGAGAGCTATCGTTTAATTGATGTAAATTGCCTGCAAAAGTGGTTTAAAATGAACCAGCAATCACACTACTGTGCACAGAAGTCGACAAAGATATACAGCTTTATTGTAATCATGTACATTAATAAGCCGTAAACTGTTAGTATTCTCTACACCTAGTAGTTGTGTAAAGTTTGCACTATTCATTTGTTGTTAATATGTAGTCTATACTACAAATTTATTTTACTACCAAATCAAAGCGTTAGTGTTCCTTACATTTGATATTTGCGTGAAGTTTTTGAATTTTTGCCGAAAATCTTTGCCTTCTAATTTACCAACATCCCGCCTTTTCCATTTTCTTGAAGTTTAAAATCTTTTATAATTCTCTCATAATTTAATGGTAGGTTTTAACTTTAAGTTTCTCTTGGTTTACAACTCTCGCTTAGCAAGCTCATTTTTCAAAACTTTTTCATAGTGATCAGATTAGTTGCGTTTAGTTTGGAATTGGTGGACGGTCGTTATTTTATTACTCGGCTTAAATAAACCAAGTGACTATCTTTTGATTATTTTCTTCATCGCAAATTCAAACACCCAATTTTCAATTTGAAAATTGACCCAATTTTCAATTTGAAAATTGATCCAATTTTCAATTTGAAAATTGAAAATTGGGTGTTTTCAATTTCAAAAGTCACAACACATTGTGCTTGTGTATTGATTGAGTGAGGATTTGCAATGTGAATTCGTTGGTTAAATTTTTGTGCTTGATTATAAGTGAACTGCACATTAAGAAGAAATAACTTAATGCAGTTTTAATTTGAAAATGGATGGTGTCAATAAGGTTGTCTTGTTTAAAAAGGATAATGCTGATGTTAAGAACAATATTGTTTTCCGCGTTCTTGGACTGTTGTCATTATTGTGGCATGTTACTGATTGTGTTTACTGACTGATGTACTGAAATCACGCTAATTAAAAGTAGTGTACTAGCAAAGAAAAATGCTCCGATGGAACAAAAAAGATGAATATACTTGGAATTGTGGATTATTATGGATGTAAAAGGAGGGGACTAGGAAAAATCTACCTAAAGTCGGAAAATCTGCTAAAAATCACACTTTCTCTAAGCAACGCAAAAAATCGATGTATATTCTGCGGCCTCTAAAAAAGTGTCTTTTTTAAATAATGTTCGAAGTTTCAGATAAGAGTGTATAAACGAAATCTATCAAGGTTACTTTTTTAAATTGCTGGCACCTGATTGATAGAAAACTAAGAGGTATTGTATTTAAAGTTGTTTTGTTTTATGAGCATTATAGCAAGCAAAGCAGGAGCCGATTGATTAGTGCACACAATCGTTTCGGGCATGCTAGTGTATCTACATTAAGTCTGTTTCAAGTCAACTTACGTGTTTCCTACTGTTTTTAACCAACCATGTCTTCAATTGTCTTTGATGTTTGCTATTTCATTCAATTGGCTTGGAAGACTGTTAGTTTACTTAATATCATTTCCCATAGCTACTGCATAGCTAACGTGCTGCTGTTTCAATCATTGTTATGGTTGAATATTTATTTTAATCTGTTGGCCGCAGAATATACATCGATTTTTTGCGTTGCTTAGAGAAAGTGTGATTTTTAGCAGATTTTCCGACTTTAGGTAGATTTTTCCTAGTCCCCTCCTTTTACATCCATAATAATCCACAATTCCAAGTATATTCATCTTTTTTGTTCCATCGGAGCATTTTTCTTTGCTTAGATAATATTCTTGATCAATTTTTGGTTTGAGAGAAGAATTGAGATTTCCAAATAGAATAAGCAAACATATGGGATTTACCTATCCGTCCACTCTGATGAGTTGAAATCCTCGACGTGGGAATCACCGACCTAACCCTCGGTATATCCAAAAACCCCTGGGTAGGTTTTTCTTCAATTTATTCCAAACGCAGAATACACGGCCTACAGCCAGACAACAAAATAAGGCAAAAGAAAAACAAAAACGTACGCGACTATACAATCGTACGGTGGCCAACCAGACTGCCAACAACACTAACTACATTGGCCTCACGAGACCATTACAGTAAAATAAACGAAGATCAAATTAACGTAATACTGATACACTTTTATCTCAGATCGAATGTTCTCGATAACTACAAGCGGTGTGCATTAAACAATTACTATTATCATACACTTAACTCTATGCTACCGGACAAGTATCTTATTGTTTTTTATTATTGAAAATTGGGGAAATAATGGGAAGACCGAAGGCATAGCCCACAGTAAACTATCGTAGATAGCTACTTGTATTGGCTATGTTATGGCTACCGCGAACTGCTAAGGCAAGTTCGCCTACACGTGTAACTCTCGCAGTTACATAAATTAATACGTATTCCAGTAAAGGGGGAGGAGTGCAATATGCTACAAACATATTGACACACAGTCTCTCATTTATTACGGAAAATTAGACTATTGTTATTCAAAAATCAGTTCGAATTCTTTTCTAACCATTGATTTGATTTATCTTAATAGACGCTAGTGTGGTAATAAAAAGAGACGCCAATTCTGTAATATTAATGGTGTAAAACATGCAAAGTAGGTGACAAATGCATCGTTGTCAGCCTGCATGTAGAGAAGGAATAAGGACAGTGTTGGTTTGGACGGCGTCATGAAAGAGCGTCTAAAATGATTTCTCTGATTTTGATTTAACGTTGTATTTTCGATTGTTGAACATATTTATTTTTTGTTAACTAATTAAAGCGATCTAAATTAGAAGTACACGGCGCATTGCATTATTATTATTATTAATATTATTATTATTATTATTATTATTATTATTATTATTATTATTATTATTATTATTGTTATGATTATTATTATTATGATTATTATTATTATTATTATTATTATTATTATTATTATTATTATTATTATTATTATTATATTATTATTATTATTACTGTTATTATTATTATTATAAATATGATTATTATTATTATTATTATTATGATTATTAATTATATTAATAATAATAATAATTATCATTATTATTAATAATATTCTTATTATTATTAATATTATTCTTATTATTATTATTAATATTATTATTATTATTCTTTTTATTATTATTATTATTATAAATTATTATTAATAAATAAAATGACATGTTTAACATTTCCCGAATAAAGAAAAGACTAGTTACATACTGTATTCGATTATCATGAATGCTGCATGCCTGCTTGCTGCGTGCATCATCTCATCATCGTCAGCTCTTTCATCATGATATCGATACGGGCCCGTATCCAGGATTTTGTTTCGGAAGGAGGAAAGGGACAGAATCTAAATTTCTTAAAACAAGGGACCAAAGGATAAATTTAAGAAGAAATTTTTAAGGCTAAAATTCCGTTTATGGGAGTTGTTGTATCCAGGCCTGTGTCCGTCCACGATTTTGTTTCGGGGAAGGTACGACCGAAATTTTTAAAAACATATGGGAACCAATGGATTAATTTAAAACAGGTGTTTTACGACCACTAGAGCTGTGCACTTTGGAAATTTTGCTACTCAATGGAGACCCTTTTGAACAGATCTCATTTTCTGCATAAAACCTGCTAAAACCTGAGAAGAGAAGAAGACATAGAGGCAAAATTGCGGCACTTGTACAGTTTAACACCTATGAAATATTTTCAATCTTTTTTAACATTAGAGTGTTTACAGCTTGTACTGATTTCTTTTCTTTAGGCTTCACGTAAGATAATTTCACATAAATAAAAATAATTTACATGGTCGAACTCAGCAGGTAAAAATTGGTGATTCTTTTTCTGAACTCACTGATGTTACTAGTGGAGTTCCACAGGGTAGCGTTCTTGGTCTTCTTTTGTTCCTTTTTTACATTAATGATATCGCTTTTCTGAACAAAAATGAAAACTTGAAAATGTACCCATTTGCGGATGATGTAAAAATGTTTTCCGTAACAGAACAAGCAGGTTTGGGAGTAACTTAAGAATATGGTACTTTCAGAATACTAGCGAATAAACTTCGAGAAGAGCGGATTTTTTCGCTCAGTACTTAGAACATATTGAAAGAAAGCGCGGAGAAAAATTTCATCCGTCTATGATCAATATTACAAAAGCTATGGGTTTCTTTAAATAGCCTCTTCTCGACCTAAACAAGCATATTCTCGACCTAAGTATTTGAAGATTCAAACAGCTGAATGCAGAATCACATGTAGATACCCAATTTACGTCGACCTAAGCATCTATGCATCGACCTAAGCATCTATACATCGACCTAAGCATCTATACATCGACCTAAGCATCTATACATCGATCTGAGCATCTATACATCGACCTAAGCATCAATAAATCGACCTGAGCGGGAGCGACCTCGACCTAAGCAGCTTGAAACACCTTATAGATATACTAAGCCTAAGCCTGAGTATAATAGAAGCGAAAACTTAGATTTTCGTATATCTTATCGAGTAAAACCGAAAAAACATGCAAAAAACATGAAATTTTTTCAAGTTTTTCAAATTTTCAAAAAGCTTCCCGCGCCTTTTTTCTTTTTCTCCTTCATTGCTTTGCTTCCTCCCGTTATTTCAGCCCATATTATTTATTTCTGACAAACGTGTGAGTCCTTGGATCGAGTCGTTTAATCATCCCACGCAACACTCAAATCGAGAGTTGCCTGCAACTTTGCAAGTATGGCTCAGATTTTCACCAAATTGTTTTTCCGCGCCTCAATTTATCATGTTCTATCATTAAGGCAAAAAAATTTTGGCATTCCGTATTTGTTTTGCACCTTTTCGAAAGTACCATATTCTTAAGTTTAGCCGCAGGTTTGTTTAACAATTTGTTACTGAATATTCATGAGTGGTCTGAAAAATGGCAGTTACCTTTATCTTTGGCTAAGTGCTCCGTTTTGCATTTCGGTCATAAAAACCCCAGGCAAAAATATTCGATTGGAATGGAGGATATTTTGGTAAACAAAGAAGTAAAAGATTTATGTATTCTTTTGAACGAATATATGAATTTTTTGCCGCACATTGCACATATAGTTAAAAGTGCATATTTTAGGATGTCATTCATTTTTCGAGCATTTAAGGCTAAAGATGCTGAAATGCTAGTTATGGCTTATAAAACGTATATCCGATCTTTACTAGAATATTGCACGGTTATTTGGTCACCACATAAAAAGCAAGACGTGAAAAGTATTGAGAGAGTTTGAGAGAGTTCAAAGATACTTTACTAGAAGGGTCTTAAATTTTCCCGACTTGAGCTATAGTGAACGATTAGATTTTTCTTAAATTAGACTCACTTCAGTTACGTCGAGTCTGTCATGATTTATCGATGGCCTATAAAATTTACCATGGTCTTATAGACATCGATTTTGACGAGTTGTTCATGGTGTGTAATGGCATCACTCGATCAGTCAACTCGGTAAAGCTAAAAATACCTAAATCTTGCTTAAATTTGAAAATGTGTTGTTTTGCAAATAGACTCCCTCCTCTTTGGTATAATTTGCCAGAAGAAGTTGTAAATGCCGCGAACTTTCCCTCCTTCAGCAGTCGTTTAGAGAAAATTAGTTTTACCTTAGACTATAAGTAAGTGCAAACCGCCTTTATAGTCCTTGCGCAGGTTTTTGATAATATATTTCATCAAATTGCATTGCATTGACGTCATTTTATTGTATTTACTTAAATTTTTTTCAATTTGACCATATTTGTATTGTTTTTATTCCGTCTCTGTCGCAATAAACTCTTTCTTTCTTTCATAATGGCTTTAAATTTCGATGTACTGGCTGTAATTATTTGGGCACTTGTGGAGTTTAGCACCTATCGAATTTTTTCCATCTTTTTAAACATTAATCTGCTATTATCTACAAAATCTACTATTATCTCCGACTGCTGTGTTATTATCACACGCTTAGGCTTAGTCAGCGTAGGAACATGCGCCCCTGATAAAACCTCAGAAGTCTAAACAGAGTATAAAACCAGCGAAAAAAACAGTGTAAAAACAGGTTTTTTGGTCATTCTCAGATTCACTCAGATTCCCATTCCAGCCTTCCTGTTTGTAAAGCGTTGAAGTGTGTTTTATTCAATGCCAGAAGCATATGTAATAAACTTGAACATTTTCACTACCTCTTAGACCTATCAACGTATGACATAATTTTTATTACAGAAACATGGTTAAATGAATTACACGCCGATTCTTTACTACTCTTAAACTCTGGGTACAGTATTATTCGTCGTGACAGAAAAAATCGGACGGGAGGAGGTGTCGCCATAGTATTCAAATCATTTTTACAGCTAAAAAAAGTAAACATCCCGGATGAGTTTTCTTTACTTGAAGTTACTACATGTGACATGACTGTTTTCGACTCAAAATACAGAGTTATTTTGTGTTACAGGCCTCCCAATCAAAATGAAATTGATCAGCAGTTTTTAAGATTCTTAGAATGGGCCACTGATACCCCTAGGATAATTATAGCTGTAGGTGATTTCAATTTTCCAGAAATTAAATGGGATAAACGATCTTCTCTCCCTGAAAATAGTATTTCTTCACAATTTTTTGAGCTTACAAACGAAATAGGGTTACATCAGTTTACACGACACCCTACTCTAGGTAATAATATATTGGATCTGATTTTCTGTTCATACAAATCATGCGTTTTTGACGTCAATAACATTGAGCCTTTTTCAACTAGTGACCATGATGCCCTAACTTTCGATCTTCTTATTCCCAAAAAATTAGTAGTTGATTCTCCTGAAGAAAACTATGATTTTAGAAAAGGTGATTACGTTTCTATTATACATGATCTATCACTTGTTAGCTGGCCTGATATTTTTTCAACGTGTGTCACTGTTGATGATTTTTATTCTGTATTTTTAGATATTTTAAATTCGACGATCAAATGCCACGTTCCTTTGAAAAAATTATTTTCGAAAAAACGCAAATTTCCGAAATACATTCTGAATTTGCAAGGAAAGAAACGCAGACTTTGGCGAAAATTAAAGAAGGATACAAGTTTGTCGGATGACTATAAAATTGCTTGTAAAAATGTTGATAATGCAATTTCGGATTTTTATGCCAGTGAAGAGAATGAACTCATTAAAAAGGGTTCATCATTGAAAAACTTTTATAATTTTGTTAACACCAGGTTAAAACTGAAACGTTCCATACCTGATCTTGAGTTCGATGGGCAACTTATTTCTGATGAAACTGAAAAAACCAACGTTTTTAACAATTTTTTTTGGTTCTGTTTTCACTTTAGATAACAACATTCAACCACTAAATATGGAACCTGTAAAGGTAAATGATCGCCCTCCTTTGGTTAAGTTTGAGCTCAGTATTGTAGCCTCGGCTTTAAATAAGCTGAAGCCCACTCACTCAGTTGGTCCCGATGGGCTCTCAGCTTACTTTTTGAAACAGATTAAAATTGTCTTAATTGAACCACTTTCAAGCATTTTCGAAGTTTCATATCGGACTGGCAGGCTCCCACGTTTATGGTTAGAAGCACTGGTTACACCCATTTTTAAAAAAGGAGACCCCCACTCAGTCGAAAATTATAGGCCTATATCTCTTTGTTGCGTTTTATGTAAAGTTATGGAGTCAATAATTAATAATACCATCATGAACTATTTTGACAGAACTTGTCTGATAAGTCAACAACAATTTGGGTTTTTAATGAACAAGTCTTGTTCATCCCAGCTGCTAAAGTGTAAAAACAAGTGGACTAAAAGTTTAGACAATCACATTCCGATGGACATTATTTATATTGATTTCTGTAAAGCCTTTGATTCTGTTGTTCATTCGAAACTTTTGTTAAAACTTAAATCCTTGGGAGTTTCGGGTACACTGTTAAGCTGGATTACATCATTTTTAGCGGGAAGGTCACAAAAGGTGAAGATAAATAGTTGTTTCTCAAACCCACTACCGGTAATTAGCGGTGTCCCTCAAGGCAGTGTGTTAGGGCCTACATTGTTTTTAGTGTTTATAAATGATTTAGTTGATTGTATTAAACATAGTGATATTATGTTGTTTGCTGATGATGCAAAAATTTTTAATGTTTCATGTAATGCTGATCTCTTACAATCGGATCTGAATTCATTACACGCATGGACCAAAAAATGGCAGTTGCAAATCAGTTATGGTAAATGTGCAACGTTGTATTTGGGGTATGGGAATCCTAGAAACAACTACAAACTGGGTTTTCAAGATTTAATTGTTTCTGAAGGATCTATTAAGGATTTGGGAGTGTATATTAGTGATGACCTATCTTTTAGCATTCATTGTGTAAACACTGCGTCTAAAGCTTCTCGAGTTGCATCACTGATCCAGAAAAGCTTTGTCTCAAAAAATATTGAATTAATGGTAAAAACTTTTAAAGTCTATGTAACACCCATTTTGGAGTATAATTCGTTGGTTTGGAACCCTTATTTGATTAAAGATATTAAGTGTATTGAAAAAGTTCAGCATAAATTTACAAAAAGAATACTATGGCGACAAGGTGACTTGTCTTATAATGAGTGGTTGGGTTTGTTAAATCTTGAAAGACTCGAAATCGGCGTATTCCATTTTGATCTCACTTTTGCTTACAGGATAATCAAGAGACAGTTACTTTCCTTTGAAGACTTTTTCGAACTCGCACCCGAAAGGGGTACCAGATCGGTAAGTGATATAAAGCTTTATATCCACAAATTTCATCTGGACTGTAGGAAAAACGACTTTGCAAACAGGACGGCTAGAATCTGGAATACTCTGTCCCAAAGTATTGTTGATTGTAAATCTTTTAAACGGTTTAAGGGTTTGAGTTCTAAACTTTGTTTAGATGAGTTTCTAAAGGGGCGTACGTGAGCGCGATCCGCCTGTACGTCTCAGCCATTACTATTCTATGCTGATAAACGTTCTTTCGTTCCTTCGACATTTTTCATTATATATATCCTTTTTCATGTAATTTCTATTGCATTTTCTACGGCAGTAATTGCTAATAAAATATGATTATTATTATTATTATAATTATTATTATTAGTTATGTGCATTCATATTGTTGCCATCACATGAGCTAAGCCTGAGTTGAATGAGCAAAAATTGCAGAGCGAGCGAAGCGAGCGTTGAAAATTTCCCCCATCTCTGCTTAGGCTTAGCTCGTGCACTAGCACCAATGTGAATCCTCAAACAGCGCAATTTTTTGAAAATACCCTTGAACCCTATTTTTTTAGGTATTTCGTGTTGATTCTGAGACATGGACACAAAAATCCGAACTTTATATCCCGTTTTTAGCTGTTTTGTTTTGCTTGTGAGACATGAACGGAATAAACGATTCCTTTATTACTTCGTTTCTAAATCTTAGGAGTACGTGGCTTGGCCGCCTGGTTAACGTGTTGTGCTGTAGATCGAGAGGTCTGAGGATCGAAACCTGGCAACTGAAAGTTATTGGGTGTGGGTAAAATCCGGAACCAGGACCGGAATCACACTCAGGACAAATGGGTAAAATCCGGAACCAGGACCGGAAGCAGACTCAGGACAAATGGGTCAAATCCGGAACCAGGACCGGATCCAGACTCAGGACAAATGGATAAAATCCGGAACCAGGACCGGAACCAGACTCAGGACAAATGGGTAAAATCCGGAACCAGGATTGGAACCAGACTCAGGACAAATGGGTAAAATCCAGACAATCAATCAGGACAATGGAAAGATCAGTACAATGTATAAGATATGTAGGGTCCGACTGGCCGGAACCGGACAAATCGGGTAGAATCCGGACAATCAATCAAGACAATGTATTAGAGTTCACAAGCGCCACCGGGGTTCACAAGCGCCACCGGGGTTCACAAGCGCCACTGGGGTTTCGAAGCGCCACTAGGGTCAACAAGCACCGCTGAGGTCAACAAGCGCCACTAGAATCCATAAGCACCATAAAGGTCCACAAGAGCCGCCAAGGTCCACAAGCACCACTAAGGTCCACAAGCGCCACTGAGGTCCATTAGCGCCACTGAGGTCCACAAGCGCCACTGAGGTCCACAAGCGCCACTGAGATCCACAAACGCTAATCGTAAAAATTCTCAACTATAATGGCTGAAGGAGAAAGAATTTTATTCAGCATCATTAATAACACAAGAATTAAATGGACAAAGATAATAAAAAACATCATTTCTTATGAAGGTTAAAGAAATACAGTGGATCACACATGGGCATGGGGGTCCTAGAAACTGCACAAACAAATGTACTGCGCAGCTTTAGGAAGACTGACTTGACCATTTGTCAAAATTTCAGGGTATCTCTTCAATGTCGACCCCCGTAAGTAACCGATACCCCTCAATTGGAAACCTCCCTTGGGTACCTCTAACTACCCTCCCCCACAATAGACCCTCTGCCAATATACTAACGTTATTATACAGGCTGACCTGACCATTTACAACTTTCAGGGACCTCCCTTGGTTCCCCTAAGTACCCCCTCTCCAAGAGATCCACTTCTGAAAATGCCCTGGCATTGTTCCGCTGGCAATCCTGACCATTTGTCAAAAATTCAGGATACCCCCCCCATGGGGACCATCTTGGGTACCCTAAAAGTACATACATCACCACTCTCCTCCCAATAGACCCTCCTCCTGCAATACACCAACATTGTTGTATCGGCTGACCTGACCATTTACAAATTTCCAGGGACCCCCCTCCCCCCACTTGGTACCCCAAAGTACCCCCTCTTCAGGAGACCCACCTCTGACGATGCCCTGACGTTCTTCTGCTGGCAATGCTGACCATTTGTCAAAATTTCAGTAAATCCCCCCAATAAGAAGCCCTTATTATAACAATGTTTAGTTTTTCAGGGACCTTAGGCTGGTAAGGTGATTTATTTAAATGCTGCTAATAATCATCATTATGATCTACATAATTACAAAAATGCCCCAAGTGCAGCAGGAAATTTTGGTTAATCTTTTCCACAGTCTAAAGAGACCAGAAAACGCGTTTTAATGGCGCTTATGGACCCTAGTAGCGGTTGTGAACCTCGATGGCGCATATAAATGTTGGTGGCGCTTGTGAACCTCGGTAGCGCTTGCAGACCTCAGTGGCGCTTGTGGACCTTAGTGGTGCTTGTGCACCTTAGTGGCGCTTGTGGACCTTAATGGTGGTTTTGACCTCAGTGGTGCTTCTTGACCCTAGTGGCGCTTGTGCACCTTAGTGGCGCTTGTGAACCTCAGTGGCGCTTGTGAACCTCAGTGGCGCTTGTGAACTACAGTGGCGCTTGTGAATCTCAGTGGCGCTCATGGACCTTGGTGGCGGTTGTGAACCCCCATCAAGCCCCCCATTGGGCACCATCGCCTAGTTTTGGAACTACCCCACTCCCATTGTATTGATTTTGTCATGGTCCTGATTGATTGTCCGGATTTTACCCAATTTGTCCCGCAACAGCCAGTCAGATCCCACATATCTTATACATTGTCCTGATCTTTCCATTGTCCTGATTGATTGTCCGGATTTTACCCATTTGTCCTGAGTCTGGTTCCTGTCCTGGTTCCGCATTTTGCCTTTTCCCAAAGTTATTTTCTCTCACGGAAAAAGCATTGTATATACCCTAATATTAAAAAAGATGAAAAAATTCGATAGGTGTTAAAGTGTACAAGTACTAAATATGCTTCAGGTTATTTAGATACAAAAGATGGAGTTCTCAAACCGCGCGTCTGGGACTGAATAGACTAATTATAATTGTGAAATTAGACGCTTCGCGCCAGAAATTCTTTGCGATTTTCGGCTAAAAAGCAAAGGGAGGTGAAGGAAAAAATTCACTCATATTTCATTGGGGGGCACCTGCTCTCTTATCCCCTCTGGATATGGGCCTGGTTGTATCTCCTGAATGACGAGAGGTGGGGTTCTCGTTTTTTTCTGCTCGGCACTAAACTGAATCCAGGCACGGAATAAAACAGGAAGGCTGGAGGTGAATCTGAATTGAAATTATTGGGGTGACGAATTTCAAAAAATGTTGCATATTGCAGAATAGCTTTGTGCATTGAGTTTTGAGTCTACATTATGTCATTTGATTGCTTTGCATTCTGAATTTTAAAAGTCTTATGACCGCTTCCCATTTATTATTTATGGGCTTAGGCTCTCTTTTGTTTGTATCCGTAAGCCTGAGCTGGTGCACGAAAATTCAGTAAGCTTTGTACCCTTCTTAGGCTTATGTAAACCCTCATGCAGTCAAACAAGACAATCCCACACAATGATTTCATTATCAAGGCTAAGGATAAGCCTACATGGCGTACCTATTGCTTAGGCATCAACAGGCCCGTATTCAGGATTTTAATTCAGGGAAGGGGGCAAGACTAATTTTTCTTAAAAGCATAAGGGGACCGAAGGATGAATTGAAAAAAGACGTCCTACTACTACTAGAGCTGTACAATGTACACTTTGTAAATTTTGCTAACAAGATGGCATTTAGGTTGTAAAAGGACTAAAAATGGAATGTTCAGACCGCGCGCTTGGAACTAAATAGACTCAGAGAATTCTTTGCGATTTTTGGCTAAAAAAGCAAAGGGGGAGTAAAGGAAAAAATCATTTTCATATTTCGTTTCGGGTGAAGCACGTGCTTCTATCCCCCTGGATACGGGCATGCGTATGACTTATGTACTTAGCAATCTAACTTTGATGCAAAGCATGCAAATTACGTTGTAATTTCATCTGCACGCATGCAGATAGTAGTTGTGTAAAACACCCTGTCTCGAAGTTGTGCTAAATGCTTGGGCTTGGTCGTACTTAAGCTTCATCTGCACGCATGCAGATAGTAGTTGTGTAAAACACTTTGTCTCGAAGTCGTGCTAAATGCTTGGGCTTGGCCGTACTTATGCACTTATTAACTTACTTTCAGAATGAACCTTCTTACTCGCATCGTTAACGTATGTCGTGCAGCTTTTTTTGGTCTACTTATATCCACGGTTGAAAAGAAATTGAATGTTATTAAAATATGTGTTTTGTTTATCAGTCAATTTTATATTTTTATTGATCCGATGATTTTTGGTGCTTTTATTAATTTTATTGTTATCGTTAGAAAGTTTCTTGTATTTTAAATATTGCTCAAACACTTTCAAATGTTATGTTACTTATGATCATACAAACGGCTCGAAGTTTTGGTCTAGGGTCGCAGCCATTTTAATGGAGGGGAGGTTAAACGATCTCAAATTTTGGCCAAAAATGGCAAAAAAAGAAGCTAAACATAAAATTGCAAGTTATCGCCAAAAGTAGGGGTAAAAAATTCTGATTTTTGAGGGATGGGGGACGGCTTGACCGACTTTGGGTGGGGGATCCCCCATCTCCAATACATGTATATGATTATTACGTAATCCGTTTATTTTATTTTACTTCATATTACGATGTGATCAGATAAGAGCGAAAATTTTGCTTATAATTTGAAGGAAAATTTCGCCAAGCTGATTTTGTTCGGAATATAACAGAAAGTAAATTTAATTCAAATTAAATTTGAATCTCTAGAAAGTAAAAAATTTAAATCTCCAGAAAGTAAAATGATAAACCTTAAAAATCAAACATTTTTTTTGAAAGCCTTTAATTTTACGGTATAGCTCATATGCGCATAAGCAGGGGCGTAATTAGCCGGGGCGGGTGGGGGTCCGGGTTCTCCCGAAATGAAGAAATACTTTTACTTTTCACAAGGGTCCTTCAAAGGAAAAAATTAAAGATTTTCGAAGTCTACTAAAAGGACAGCCAAAATGCGGTTTTAGCTCACTTTTGAGCTACTAAACTCACAAATCTGATTTCTTATCTTAGAAGCCCAAATTTAACTTGAAAATAGCGAATGTCAAAAATTTTTGGCGCTTGGCGCCGATATATTATTTTCTTCATTAGTTTTCTCTGCTAAACCGCAAAATTAAAAGCAAAGAAAAGTATTTCGAAATAATTTGGAGTCAAGCTTTAACTTGATATTGGGAAATTAGTAACAGATAAATTAAAAAATAGATTTTTTGACATCCAAGTTTGAAATCAAGCAAGAAAATTTTTCAATTTTTCTAAAAATTTTTTTCACATGGCATAGATCTTGTCGATAAACGCTAAAAAAATGTTATTATTTTCGCGTATCTCCTAACGGTTCTCGAGATATAGGACTTCGAAAATTTTGCCCCCCCCTGAAATGAAATCCTGGTTACGCCCCTACGCATAAGTAATATGTAATCGTCGGATAACAAACTTAGCATCAGCAATAATTGTTTCGCTTGCGCATTGCCATTCAGCATTAATTATTTCTTTTTATGCAATGTTATTATTCTATAGGAGTAACTGTTTGCACCCGCAAAATGTATGCACGATGATCGAGATCATTCTTGCGGTTTTATATTCAACTCATTTGCATATTTCAAATGAACTGGTTTCGCAGCGAATACGCCACTCGACTGGCTAACGACAGACATTCTAGCTTACAAAAAAGAATGGCGTCTTTTCTGTGGTCTGGTCCTGATCCGTTTGCGGATCACGAGGCCATGCTGGATGCTTTGAAATCGCACTGGTCGCAAGCTTTTTCCATTATACAACAAAATCCAACGCCGATTAGTCAGGAGCAAGCATTATTCGTCTTAAAACACACAGACCGAATGATTGCGCTTTTAATAGCCGAATTAAATGGCCTCGGAGATGATAACGCAATAGAACCGATAATGGACTACTTCTTCACTGAAAATGTTTTGGAAAAGCTGATATTATGGATGACTTTAGTGTGGGACGAAGACGATAACTTATTTTTGCGTTGTTTCTGCTTGAAAAATCTTCTCAAGTTGTTCGATCCAATTTTAAGCTTGCCGGGCCAATGCCTCTTAGTTCACAAGCCCGTTTTGACGCCTTTGCTACTATTGTTAAAGGACTGCAGTAAAACGTCCAAAATGTGCGACGACCACGAATTGGAAAAGTTGTTCGTTTTGCTTTTGAATCAAATATGCGTTAAAATAGCCGAGAATGTTGAAACGACCCCATTGTTTGACTTTTTCTTTTGCATACGAACCAGTGAGGAGGCTGAGCACGGTCCTTCCGAAGCCTCGTTTTCCGTATTCTCGTATTTGATTCCGTACTTGTACGAAGCAAATACGGTTGGGCAGGTTGCTAGAGATGCCGCTTTATTAATTTTGACTGCCTCTAGACAGATGGATGCAGTGGGAAAATTCGTCGTTGAAAGCTCTAATTTTTGTCCCGTAAGTAACTACTTAATAGATACTTGCACACGAAATTTACGGCGCTTCCTGTGTCCTTTAATGCAGTCTTTTTCCTGGAGAGGACTAATGTGCTTTGGAAAACTTTAACTTTAATAATAGGTAATATTATTTCTGTCCCACATGGACACTTATAATTAATAAATGATTTTTATAGTATGTCTTTAAGTAATAGGCACCAATTGGAGTTAAACAATTATGCTAACTCTATTGATAGACTGCTCAGCGTATTCAGATCAGGAATTAATGTATAGATTGCTCAGCAAATTCATATCATTGACTATCTGTCCACCGCTGCGAAGCACTTTGCTACGCTTATAATGATTATTTTGCTTGAATATCATGGAGAGAATAAATTTACAATATAATATTTTACCTATTTTTTGCAGTCAGTTCAACTTCATTCCATTTTTGAAGTCTTATCTTCTTTTAGACACGGTTGTGCGCGCATACTATGAACAGTGAGAGGCATACATGATCATGAGGAGGTTAAAGGGGTTTTCAACCCCCAGAAAAATTTTCACTCCCGCAAAAATTTTTTCAGCCCCCCCCAGAATTAACGATTTTTTGAAAGTTCCCAAAAATTTTCTGTAGTAAAGATGCTTTTTTTAACGTTTTTAGCTATATATTTGCTCAACAATGTCAATTTTTTGGCGCTTCGCGCCATTATAATCATGTTTTGACTATGTTTTGTTCAACTTGTTCCAACTTTTTTGTTTTGGTTTCGAAATTTTTTATGTTTTTATGCTCTAGAAAGATGGAATATCGCCAGAAATGCTGAAGGATGTTTTTGATACGTACCTACCATTTTTGGACTTAAAAAGGTTCTTTATAATTTGAGCCCCCCAGAATTCCCATGCTGTGCATGTATGGTGATAGGTAGTAGTAACACTGATTATAGAAATATTCGGTCTAAATTCTGAGCAACTGCTTGCAATTCCGGCTTTGGATTCACACTTTTTGAACGATTCTATAGTTTTAGGGCAAAACCAGGAATGTTTTCCATATTATTTTTGCTAGAAAATATCTTTATTCTTTTTCTGCAAAATTGCGTAGTATACACTTAGTTATATGCTGCAAAAGTTTTGAAAAAATCGGGTTTTTTTATTACTAACACTGAATTTTAATTTTTTTAACGTAATTTTCAATCTGGATTTGAATTTCTGAACATACTTATTTTTTACGTTGAATGCAGTGGGCGTGTTCCGCAGAAGTAATAAGGTTATACGGTGACTAGTAATAATTTTGATTAAAGTAAAGTAAGCAGTTAAAAATTTAATAATCAAAGAAACATTTTTTTATAGGCGAAAATATATGCAGATCTGATACTCATTACCTTTACTACCTAAATACATTGTACACACGCATGATCATATTAATTTAAGAATTAAGCACGTCATTTAGCTCTACTTCTAGCCTACTAGCGTATAGCTTAAATTGAATACTGTATTCTTTTTGATTGCGCTATTATCGTAATTATTTTACCGCTGGCATTTCACCGAATGCATCATGCCGGAAATATTAAGGAAAGGTCATCTGACTCAAATTTAAATAGAATCAGCTAAAATTAGTATAAGTTCTGCTTGATTTTAGATTTTTAAAAATATTGTTTATTAAAAATTTCTAAGCTTTCAAATTTTCTTTAAATTTCTAATGTGTGTCCCCTAATCGTTTGCGTCTGCTTGATTTTCGACAGGATGGAAGGATTTATAGCATACGCTTGTCTGAACTACTACATGTTTGCTTTGCCTATCTATGTAGAGCACCGTGATTCACAGCCATTATTAGTCATGCCAGCTACGTAATATTTGACGACTGCATTCAGCATGTGAGAGGGCTAGTAAAATGATTTATTTTCGACGAAGAAAGCATTTAATGTCAGAAGAAATATATATACGTAAATACTTTTATGTAATATTTTTTGACAAATATCTCTGTAATTTTGTTAGGCTTAAAAGTATAGCATTACATTTTATGAAAACTAGCTGTTGTTCAGGTTAATGTTAAAGAGAAGAATCTTGAGTATGCACTTATTAATTTTGACGAAATTAATTATCATGATTTCGATTGGCTGCACGTCGGGCATTCAGTTCGTACTGAGGGACACGAAAGGGTTGGTGTAGGTTGGTAATAAAGCTCCTTGTCTCTATGAACCACCATTTCCTTATTCCAGCTCTGGCCAATTTATTGCTTTTATAATTTTTTCATTAGGTATTGGCGACTGGATTAAGTGCCTTGTTTTCGTCGTTGCCTCGAGAGTTGTATTTAGAATGTCAAGACTGGTTCAGGGTTACCGAGAAGGATATCGAGGAATCGAAGGATTTAAAATGTTTCTACAATGCAATTGAATTCTGCAATGCTGTTGTTCAGGTAGGTAGGATGTAAAAACTTACGGATCTTTTTTCAATGGTGAGCAGACTAGCACGTGTGGTGAGGATCAGGAGGCTTCTGACTCCAGAAAGAAAGCAAATAAAGGAATGTTTTGATCTATTTTTAAATTGACCCGTTTTTGAGTCCTTTTTAGCTTAGTAAAGCTAGAGATTTCAAGTTTTTGTACCGGGTTAACTCCCGGGCTGACCGTGCTGTGCTTGTGTCGTGCGCAGTTTTTTAAAATCCAGGGAGTAGCTGAGTTCTTTGATCACTCCTCCTCCCGGTGCACATGTGTGGTTTGTTTGTATCGTCTTTTGCTCTGTGAAATCGCACCGTATGGTTGCATATAAAAATCTCGTTTTGTGTGAATACTTTATCGCATTTTGTCTTAGATATATACCTACTTCCAGGAGCGTAACCGCTTAAGGTTAGGGGCGCCCCCGAAGTAAAAGAAATTGTTTATTATTTTTTTACAAGGGTCCCCCAAAGATTAGAAATTAAAAATTTCTGAAGGCTGCTAAAAAAGCTACTAAACTTAAATTTTTCCGGCGCCTAATTTCTTGTTTTTTATTAAATTTCTTACCTTAGAAGCCAAGACTTGACTTAAAAATGGTGAATATATGTCAGAAAATTTTGGCGCTTCGCGCCAATTTCTTATTTTCTGTATCATTTTTCTTTGGAAAGTCGCAAGATTAAACGCAAAGACAAGAATTTCGAAATGTTTTAGTGTTAAGCATGGACTTGATATTGAGAAATTAGTCATGCAGATAGGTTAAAAGATAGATTTCTTTATATTCAAGTATGATTTGAAGCAGAAAAAATTTCGTTTTTTTTAAATTTTTTTCTTTTACTGGTATAGATCTCGTCGAGAAACGCTTATAAATGCCAATATTTCCGTGTATCCCGTACTGGTTCTCGAGATATAGGACTTCGCAAATTTTGGTCCCCCGAAATAAAATTCTGGTTACGCCCCTGTCTACTGCGCTTATAAATGTGTCGTTTTATATTATTTGCGAAACGCGAAGTCTTTTACAGATCGGCCATACATTGGTTGTCGACCAGTTAATTGCGTACTTGTACAATGGTTTCCTTATATCAGTAATGGAGCCGGCGATGTTATGTGTAATAGATTTAGTTTAGTTGAATATTCACGATTAGTTTGATAGAAATCCTATTTGCAGAGCTCAGAGAATGAAGTGATCGCAGCCTTCGCTTATTTGGAATTACTTTTTCGTACTGTAACTGAAGTGCCGCTGTTGAAAGCATTGTTCAGGTTTTTGATCGTTGAAAGACCAAATGATATGCCAATATTGGAGCATGTGATTAGCAAAATTAGCCACAGCTCTCGGGTAAATGGCTCTTATTGAAGTTTATCGTAGTACGAGCATACATAGGTAGGCAGCGCCAAAATTCTGGGGGATGCAAGATTTTTCAAAGGTCAAAACATGGCCTTCAAAATGGTGGTATGGCGAAAAAACGCCATTTTTCAATGTTTCTCATCGAGCACTATCCATTGACATCAAAAAATTGCGAAAAAACGAAAAAAATTTTAAAAATTGAATTCTGGGGGCTGGTTTCTGGGGGTATTTTGGTTCCTCGGTGGGGAGAGTGCATATCCCCAAAGCCCCCACGCCCAGGTGTGAGTACGAGTATCAATCATACAATTTTTTAAATTGTATTTCAGTGTGCATGAACCTTCGTAAAAAGATATTTGAATGCGTTTATTTGCCTCTAAGTCACATATTCAACGTTTTTCAACAGGCAGTCGCTTAAGCCTTTGATTCTGAATGCTTTGTCGAAAATTAGCTTTTTCGGAAAGTCATTTGCAATTTTAAATCAAAAGTTAGCCTGATTACATTCTGAAATTGAAAATTCCTCTGCGTTTCTTTTAGAAGAAGCCGGTTTAGAATATGGAAAATAAAATATGTAATAATCTATGGTTGTGATTAGATGTGGAGAAACATGGGCGATTTGAGGGCCAAAATTCCAAAAATTTGTCTGTGAAATAGTAAGACATGCAGCCGTTTTTTAGAAATCCGTCGATTTCGAGAGGAGGGAGGGATGAAAAAATTTCATGGGGTTGGGTGAAACCCCAAGATTATAAATGAATACAATAATCACTGAAATTAGCTTTTTACTATGTTCGCAACCAATTATTTACTCTGTGACCATAGGTGGGCGAGGTAGGGATGGCCAGAGGGGGGTTAAATTCAAAAATGGTCACACAGTAAACATAGATATAGATCCTAACATGTGTGTTTAGCAGGTAATATATTCATATTGTTATGTGTCTATTTAAGCATGCTAAAATGTCATTCCTGGGCTTAGATAGTGGAGGAATTCAATTCTGAAAAGTATTTTTCGAAAAAATTCCTATTTTAAACAATGTATTAATCTGTGACAAACAATTGATAAAAAACTTTTTATTATTATATGAGCTGTATTTTTCCACTATAAAATTCAAAATTTTCTCAGCAACAACTTATGTTTCACCCAAATCGCCTGTCAGTACCCGCCGGTTCTATAAAAATCTGAGGGAGGAGTAATACCCCTGTTACCTCTCCCTAAGCCCTTGCGTGTCTGTGACGCAAAACTACACTGATTAT
This sequence comes from Mermis nigrescens, assembly GCA_036768485.1. Classification (NCBI taxonomy): domain Eukaryota; kingdom Metazoa; phylum Nematoda; class Enoplea; order Mermithida; family Mermithidae; genus Mermis; species Mermis nigrescens. Next base: position 82,029 of record JAVLUZ010000611.1, on the reverse strand, counting down.
TGATCTCGTTCAGGTATCAGCTGTGGCGTTAGCGCTTATTGAAACATTATTAAAGTTATATTGCGAAGATTTCTTATTGGAGTTAACTTTGAAGTAAGTCAATAAAATTGATCATTCGTCGTAATATTTGCGCAAATTATAGTAAGGTACCTTATTATTATGCTATAACATTTAATGCCCTTCAGGCTCTTACTGCTTGTCATCATTTTTTTTGTTCATTTTGTTTCGCAAGCATCTCACGCACGGTTTTTTTTGTATTCGGCAAAGATTTTTCGCAATGTACAAAGACTTTTGGGGACCGTCTTTGTACATGTACAAAGATTTTTTGGAAGACACTGCAAAAAAGGTTCGAAATTCGCAAAAATTCTCGGCGGCGCCGAAATGAGCAATTGTGTGTTCTATATATCTTTATAATTTCAGGAATTGCATTTTGAAAGGAAAAATGCCAAATTTTTTGGCGCTTCGCGCCGTTTTGAGACGATTATTATTGATTTTTGCCCTCAGAAACCTAGAAATTGCTAAAATACGTAACCAAAGGTCGAACAACTCTGTTTTTGCCACACTAAAATCGCTACTGTACCATATTATAGTACCCAAAAATTTGTGTGTACGAAATGTACAAAGACTTTTAGGGACCATCTTTGTACATGTACAAATGGACCTTGTACAAAAAAAACACTGATCTCACGTAATAATTTATTAATCGACTATTTTTATTCGGAATGTGTGCAAAGTTTGTGCATTAAAAAAGCGCTTCTCTAAGATGACTTATATTTTTGATGAACATCAGTAAAAAACTGCAAAATACAGTTTGCCGTTAAACGCTTGTTTAGAATAAATTGCTTACATTGTATGTATAAAACGATTTTTAGCAGAGCAGAAACATATGCAAATTAGTATGATAATTTATCAATCACAAATTACTGATCCTATGAAAAAATGATTACTTTTTAGTAGAAAACTGGCAATTTTGTTGAGAATTTGGATAGCTGAGTTGGATTTTCCATCAAGAAATCCGGGGGGTTCTCTACGCTCATTTTTGGTAAACTGCTCTGTGTAACAGAAAAATGCGAAAAATGCTGAAAAAGGAAGAATAAGGGCTATTAATGACGCTTAAGGCGGAATACACTCTTAAATTATTTTTTAAAGATATTTAATTCCGGAGACTCATTTACTCATGAATCAAAAGAAATCTCAACGGTGGAATTCGGCCGACAATTGGCATTTTGCCAAATCAACTGAAAAATTTTTAGCCTGTATTCCTCGATGTTGTGCTGCCGTTTCAACTACGAATGTATCAAGTTTAAACCCGGCTGTGGATGATCATGTTGGCAAGCTTTTCGAGTTATTTTTTCCAAATAACTGCTTTGCAGGATTGTGTACATCCTTTGTTTTAATACCGAAAATTGACAAAAAACTAATTAATGACTTCTATTTGTTTTGATATTTGCAATGTCTTATTTACGTATTGGACTGTGTCAGGTTATTCATTAATGCATTCTTTGCAACTTGTACATCATACATGCACACGGTCAAAAGCTCTTAAAGGGGATGAATCGAGTTTCCTTAAGTGGAAGGAGGGGGGTCAATTTGTAATTTTTTTAGAGTTGTACCAGGGCTTGACCCGGCCCGGCCTCGGGCCAGGGCAAGGGGCCTGAAAATTTAATATTGTTGTATGCAAATTATTGCATTAATTGATTGCGTAAATGATTGAAACTGATGTACTTCCACCAGTCACACTTTTATTCCCTTATAAATGTCGACGAACTAAGGCATTTAATTCTTTTGAGACAATAAAACTGATGAAATTGATACTTTGTTCAATCAATCAAAGCCAACAAGTTTGCACCCAACAACAATCATTGTTGAATGGTTTCGAGTTGTAAACATAGGTGGGCGGCACTAAAATTCTGGGGGATGATGCAAGATTTTTCAGAGGTCAAAAAATGGCCTTTAAAATCGTGGTATGGCGAAAAAACATTATTTTTCAACGATTCTCATCGAGCACTATCCATTGGCATCAAAAAGTTGCGAAAAAAAGAAGAAAAATTTCAAAAATTGAAGTCTGGGGGTATTTTTGGTTTCTTGGGGGGGTGCACACCCCCAAACCCTTTCACGCCGAGCTATGATTGTAACTTTCAGTCACCAGTTGCATTTGCATAGCATTTACGGTCTGGGTTCATCGAGTCTTTTCGAGCTAAAATAATTTCAAAAATAGACAGAAAGGTTTAGAAACACAATAACTACGTTAATTACCATGTTCTCGCTGATTTCAATCATTTCCGCTTAAAATGCCTTGACTTTTGCCCGTTTCTAGCCTCAATCTTACCATATGTACCCCAGGTTTCCCTTCCTCCAAACCCCCACGTACTCGACTGCATGCCGCAATGGCTGGAGCAAATCACTTTATATCGCTGCATGAAATATTAGTTGAAAATGCAATGCCTCATGAAATTCTTAACTTCGTCGATTAATTTCAACTTAGAAAAATTAATTTAATTTAATTTAATAATTACATGTAAGAGCTAATTTAATTATACTTATTTAATGCTATCAAAAACAACTTGCAAGTGTTCACCATGAGACAAAAAATTTTTCAACTGCATATGATCCTAATTTGAGCAAAGATGATATGCATAGTAATTATAATTATTTTTATTATTGAAAGAATATCGTTATTATTATTATTTTATTATTTTTTATTACTACTATTACGATATATTTCATGAATAAGAGCTGGTCACATATATTACAGAACGAATGTCAGAATGGAACGTCATATTAGGTACTATATTATGTGTTATGTTTGTAGGCCCGGCAGGCCTCGGCCCCGGTACAAAAGCCGGCTCCGGTTCAAGCTCTCAATTTATTTACGTATTTAATGTCATAATTAGTCGTATTTGATTTTTCATCGCTAAATTTGCATGAAAACAATAACAATAAGGGCGGTAGAATGTCCAGTAGCAATAAATATATGCGAATAATAAAAAAATGGTGTATGGATGAATGAATTAAACAGTCTACTGCTCGGAAAGTAAGTATATGTACTTGAAATTATAATGTTAGGCGTCATTTGACGCTTTTTCATTGGTCGAACAATCAATTTCGGTCCAAAATGTCCTGAGGGAGTATACTTTCTAAAAGTCCTGGTAGGAGGCGCTATACCCCCTCAGTGTGCGTGTGTGTTGTACATGACCAAGAAGCTCACTTGTTGTTTTGCCTTCATTCAGTCGTGTTATAGATCACCGAGGAGTACTACGCACATACATATATTAAGGCAACAACGATAACTTTATTTACCTAATGAAATATACTGATATCATCTTAGGAATCCTTTGGTTCTTCATTCTAGGAAGACTCTGTTTTGAGTTAAAATACCTATTTGCAATTTAATTTGCTCAATATTCTCCCGTGACAATAGTTATTTGGTATAATGAGTGATGTTTAACCCTTCTAAAAAAATTAAAATTTTGAGTTTTTGATTTTTTCAATGTTTATTTCTCTCAGTATTGAGTTTTTTATATAAATTTTAAAAGATTAATCCATTGGCTATTTCAATTTTTTAGTCCTAAATTTGCTATTTGTTACATTCTAATTAGAACGATTGGACAGCCTTTAATTTTTGAGTCACCGTTTGCATGTCTTGAAGTCACCGTGTCCAAGCATGAAAGCTTACCATACATGGACAGCATGGGGGAATTAAAGAAATGGACGAACCCGAATATTTTTTTGAGATGACTTCTTTTGCTCAAAACGATGGATACCACACATGATGTTAACTCCCCAAAAATTTCTCAACTCCCAATATTCATGATTGTCCAAAAAATGTAAAAATTTATAGAAAAGATATTTTTCAAGTGTTTTTAGATACCTACTTTCTCAAAAATGTCAAACTCACTTTTTGGCTATATTTGTTCAATTTATTCGTTTTCTAAATTTCTTCGAATTTTTTCCAGCTTTTTACCTTCTTAAAAGATAGTGCATCATCAGAAACGCCAAAAAAAACTATTTTTTGACGCGTGTTAACCAATTTTGAGCCCAAAAAGGTACTGTAAAATTTTCACCACCCCCAAAATTCCCATGCTGTGCATGTCTGATGGGCAAGCGTTAAAAACACAATTTTTAGGCTTTTTTGACGGACTATCTTTTTTCTTTCAAGAAGACAAAAACAAAATTTTCAGAAATTCTGAAATTTCTTAAAACATTTTTCCTATTAGGAATTATCAGATTAATAGCAAGAAAGATAACAAAGAATGCTATTTCGCGAAAAATAGACAAAAGTTTTTGGTCTTCAGTGATATGTACATACATATGTACGACGCGCGATAGGTGATTAATCGCTCATATACAGGTGGAGCCATTGAATATAGCCCTTTTGAAACCACATACCTACGGTATTTATTCGAAGCCCGTCAACGGTCACAACTGGCTTTCGAAGCATGTCGCTGCTGGTCAGTACCCTACGATGGTCTCGATCCGAATCCGATGATGTTTCGACATTGTCAGGCTTCCAATTCGTCTTGCTCGTCGTCTTCTAATGATGAAACCGCAATAATCGATGTACGAAATCAGCCGCAAATCAATTAAAAAAATTTTATATTAATTTTAAAAAATCGATTTAATCAAACAAAATAATAGTCTTGCACAATGTATACGTTCAGTCCATACCTAGGCGTGGGGGTTGGGGGTATGCAACCCCCAAAAATCAAAATCCCCCCAGAAACCAAAATACCCCCCCCCAGAAACCAAAATACCCCGCTAGAACTCAATTTTTGAATTTTTTTGTTTTTTTTTTCGCAATTTTTTAACCCAATGGATAGTGCTTGATGAGAAACGTTGAAAAATGGTGTTTTTTCGCCATTCCACCATTTTTAAGGCTATTTTTTGACCTTTGACAAATTATGCACCCCTTCCCAGAGCTTTGTTGCCGCTGCCGCCCACCTATGTTTCAGTCCAGTATTCCTTAACGGATGAGTTTTGCGAAAAATTTTACATAATGTACCTTTACTAAGAAGGGTAGATGCACAACGTCTGGGTCGGCGAAGGAAGGGAAGAATCCCAGAAAGCTAAATTAGTAAATTTAGCGTTCGCGATTTTTCGTTATTCATGCGACGAAAATGATCGAGCGAAATAGCATATAAAACGCCTTTTCGTGGTAATAGCGCATTTGGAAATCCTCTTTATTCCATTTTGTGACTGCAATATATCGGTTTTGAAGAAAAAATATAGGAAGTGATCAATTTTGGGCGCTTTCTGAGTAAAAAGCAGATAATAGTATTAATCCAACATTTAGAGTAGGAAAAAATTTGACATTATTACGGCTTTCGCCCACAAAATTGGTGCAAAAAAGCTCAAAATTGCCGAACAGTACTTGTCTGATTGTGGCTGATTCTTCGGAAGGCTCAAAATTCCTACGCATTGATTGTGTTATCTTCCGATCAACAAAGTCGTGGATTTATTTTCATGCGTACGATTTTATTTCCTAATTTTGATTAGACTTACTCTGCCTACTCGAAATCTTACGCAGGTACATTGAATGTAAGAACTCAAAATGATCGTTAGGCAACAAAGCGCCTAAATTTGGTCTAAGAACGCAAGCTTTTACCCAAAAGTCAGAGGCACACCTCATGTGGGAGTAGGGGGTTTGGATGTATGCACCCTCCGCGAAACCAAAATACCCCCCCCCCCGCAGAAACCAAAATACCCTCCCCCTAAAATTCAATTTTTTAATTTTTTTCTTTTTTCGCAATTTTTTGATGCCAAATCAATGAGAAACGTTTAAAAATGGTGTTTTTTCGCCGTACCACGATTTTTGAGGCCATTTTTGACCTTTGAAAAATCTTGTACCCCTAGAATTTTGGTGCTGCCCACGTATAATCCGAGGGTAAAAAATCTCAATTTTTGAGGGACACAGGGGAAAAAGTATTTTTAACGGAGAGATTCACTCAAATTCCCTGATACATTAAGAATAGCCTTTTTCGTACGATATTTTAGTGCATGAACGGTGCCTTTTCGCGTGAAGCGCATTATCGAAAGTCAAAGACAAATCGGTACTACAATACCAGGAAGTTGAGTAAAAATGGGTCGAATTTTAGTCAAAAATCTTGCCTGAACAATTTGACGCTCGGTGAAAGCGATTGCACGTCCAAAATTGATCAGATTTTGGAACACGAGGGCATTGATTTGTCGTGTAATAAAAATCGTCCAAGCGACGACATTACTCACGAAGAATCAACGCCTAGATCTGCTAGGTGACTTATTTTATCTGGTATGCACGGTGGATAAAAATAGCTCGCATAAAAAAATTAATAATAAAAAAATAATTTGAAAAACCGTATCATTTCTCAGATACTTGAACAAATTCAACGCAGTTTTCTCTGTCTAAGAGCCTATTACTGTTGCATGGATGTGGTAAAGTTTTGGTGGTGCTGGATGAGCTGCGATTTGTTTACACCGCATTAAGAAGAAGTCGTTTGTTTGAGCATTTTGCAGATTAAGTGCCTAAGATGAGCTATCTTTACAGTATTATATTTCTTGAACAGCGAAAAATAATTCAACATGCTTAATTTTAAATAAAATTAAAATGGTTTGTTTTTCACTACGTTTATTTGGATTTTAATTAGCTCGTTTGGGATGAACACCTGCAATTTTGTCACTGACTTTTGCATTCATAATCAACGTTTTTAATCCGAAACCGGTTGCCAAAACATGCAACTTTTGATTAAAGTTTTATTTTTTTAGTAATTGGAAACATCACAAAATAAATTAAGATTATGACGGCTAAATGAAGGGGTTTTAGAACGGAGGAAGAAGTTGCACTCCGTTGTCGTCATACGTGGGCAGCAAGGAAATTGTGGGGGGGAGTGCAAGAATTTTCTAAGGTGAAAAAATTGCCGTAAAAGTGGTGGTATAGCGACAAAAACACCATTTTTCGACGTTTCTCATCGAGCACTATCCATTGGCATAAAAAAATTGCGAAAAAAAACGAAAAAAATTAAAAAATTGAATTCTGGTGGGGGTTATTTTGATTTCTGGGGGGGTGTTTTGGTCTCTCGGGGGGGGGGTGCATACCCCCAAACCCCCCACGCCCAGGTGTGGTTGTCGTACAATACTTTAAAGTTACAGGGCAACAAAAGCAATTAAACTTTATTTTAGATGTTTTCAAAACTAAGAAACTTCGTGTGTTTAATTTCGTGTATTTTTGGGCAATGCGATAACTGTGATGATCACTTTTATCCTTAATGCGGTGATCAAAATTAATTGCATCTAATTTGTTTTCGTCGTTGAAAAGTTGTTGGGTTTGAATGAGGATTCGTTTTTTTACTCACCCTGTATGTACCTATCTATTTTTTATCTGCGTAGTCTACATGAGGAATGTTGACCATACTCTTCATGCGGCCCCTAGCCAGGATTTTATTTCGGGGAAGACAAAAAATTAAAGTCGGATATCTCGAGAACCATTAGGGAGAAGTCAAAAATAAGGGCATTTTTTGAACGTTTCTCAACGAACTCTGTACAGTGATGAAGAAAAATTTCAAAAATTATAAAGATTCCAAAGTTTATTCTCTACTCATACACAGAAAATCTATCGGTTAAACTATCTGCGCTCGTAATTTTTCGTATTTGTACTCAATCTTTGTGCTCTGCACAGAAAAACAAGCAGAAAATTAGTGATTTGGTGCGAAGTGCCGGAAAAATTTTACATTCTCTAAATATATAACTGAAATTTGAACGGTTTAAAAGGCAAAAACTATACAGAAACAATCAATGCGGTGCGAAGCCCTGCAAAATTTTGCGTTTACCAGCTCAAAAGTACGAAAAGAACCTGTTTTAGCGCCCTTTCAAATGCACGTCGAGAATTTTTCATTTCTTTATTTAGAGGACCCTTGTGGGAAAAAATTTCTTTTTGGTTTCGGGTAGGGGCAACTGTCCCCCTTGACTACGGGTACATGTAATGTACAGCATTGGAATTCTGGGGGTCTCCTTCGAAAAAAATTAAAAAGTGCCCTTTCTTGGCTAAAAAACCATAGTAGCATGTCAAAAACGCTGTTTGACGGTGCTCTTCTTTAATTTTGGGAAATTTTTAAATTTTCGAGACAATTCGGAAAAAATTGAGTGAATTGAACTAAATGTAGTCAAAATAGTATGTATATGATGCGAAACGCCGGAAATTTGACACTTCTGGGTCGAAGCTTAACTGAAATCGCTAAAACATAAATTTATACGATGTTTTTTTTTCAAAATTTCGGATACGGCCACTTGATCGTTGTTAAGGTAGGGTGAAGGGCATACCTGGGCTTGGGGGTATGCACCCCCTCGGAAACCAAAATACCCCCCCCCAGAAACCAAAATATCCCCCTAGGATTCAATTTTTGAATTTTTTCGATTTTTTTGGCAATTTTTTGATGCCAATGGATAGTGCTCGATGAGAAACATTGAAAAATGGCGTTTTTCAGCCATACCACCATTTTAAGGCCATTTTTTGACCTTTGAAAAAATTTTGCACTCTTCCCTCTAGAACTTTGGTGGCGCCCTCGTATGTTGAAGGGTCTAAATCTCGCGTATATTTTTGGCCAAAAACGGAAGAAAAAGATCTAAAAAACGGCGGAAAAGCGCAACTCGCTGCCCCAAAGTCGTTTGGGAGTAGGAAAATTTCAGTTTTTTCAGGGAATGCAGGGGATTATCCATCTCATCTTCGCGTATAATGTAAGCTTTATATTTTTAGAAATTCATTGGGTGACGAAGTATACAACAAGATAATTATGCCGACTGACTATCTGAAATTATCGTACGACGACGATTCGTCGCCGCCGTCAGGTACATAATTTTTCTCAATAATTATAAATTAAATAACTTATCCTTATTAGAATTATTATATTATTACATGACATAATTATTATGTTATACATATTATATAATATATGTATTATATTTCTACAATAATTCTTGTCAGGTAACGGAGTCGAGCAATCGTCGAAAAATGCTGCAGGTGGCGACAGGTTTTTTAGCGATGGCGAATCGGATACTCGGTGGATGTTGCGCGGTTGGTCGCAAATTAACGACTTGGATACGTTTGCAGAATTGCTGCGTCGTGGTGTTCGAGCTTCGCAGACTGTAAGCACACATGCACAGAATAAACATTCTGTGGGGTCAGGCTCAGAAAACTTGAAAAAATATAAAAAAATGAAAAATTATTCTAAAAAAATATTTATTAATTTTTTTAAAAATTTATCACGTTTCGGACGATGCTCTTTATTATAGAACATTAAAAGCATAAGAAAATTTTTACAAAATTTGGAAAAATTCGAGTAAATTCAACAAAATAATGTTGAAAAAGTTAGTAAATGGCTCGAAGTGCCGACAAGCCGAGTTTTTTAGCGAAGGAAGACTTAGCTGAGGACACTAAAAAACATACTTTTTATCATTTTTCTGGAAAACCGATCATTGTGGGGGGTGCACGCAGCCAAATTTGAAGGTCAGCACAGCAGCCACTCTAGGTGAGTCAACCTCCAAAAAAACCACCGGGAACATGTTTGACCGTAAGCTGACAGCTTCGCTCATCGGCGGATCCAGAATTTCCCTGAGGGATGGTCGGTACCCTAACTTTTCATGAATTAGTAGAAAATAGTTAAAAAATTCGAGTATTATATATTTCATTAAAAGTTATTTTTGGTGCAAGAATTTCTTAAAAGCGTTTGAAATTTTTGGGAATCTAATGTACAAAAAGTTATGCACAAATTTCATTATTCTTGGCGAAAAATTTGTGCAATATGGATGAATTTCAGAATCAGAATTTTGAATTCATAATTTGAAATTTAAATTTAAAATTAAAGATTTCCGCTAAATAAAGGAAATATCTATGTTCTTGCTCGAGAATTCTTTGCGAAAAAACATAAGATCTTTATTATCTACAAAAAAAATATTTCTGACGGTATTACGTGGCTTTCCCTAGGCCGCCAAAAGGTCAGTAGAGCGATTAATTTATAAATAATAAATGTTAATTAATATTAAACAATCAATAGGGAAAAGTGCGCTAAATGAATCAGAACTTGTTTTGAAAAAATTATATCGATTTTTCATCTCGCCAAGCCTCACTTAAATCCGTCCTTGCTTTTGTCTAAACCTTAACTTCATGCTTTATAGAAATATCTAGAGGTTTCGTTGATTCTATCGTTTCTCGCATTCATTGCATTGTGATTTTTCAAATTGAAAATTGAATCCTTAATTCCTAATTAGCGTATTCTTCTTCCCTTTTTGTTTAGTGGATAAGAGCTTGAATGATTCAAAATTTTTAAATACTTAGGTCGAATTCTCCTTAAAACTCGCTTTTCTTTTCAGGTCTTTTTTATTTTGTTTTTATTCTTTTTGTTTATTCACTTGTGAAGCACTTCAATGGCTGCTATTTTTCGAGCTGTTAAATAAGGTATAATCAATACCAGCGAAACACGAACTCTTGCATGCATTCAATGACGGTAAATGCGATAGAAACTAGTAGAAATGTTAAGTAAGAAGAAATTGTGTAAATTATGTCGTTTTATAGTATATTCTCCGGAATACGCTGACTTTATTCTTGTCATTAAAAGACTTGTTTTTGCGTCATTACGTATATATATGTATGTAGTGATTGTACAATAAAATACGATGGGGTGGACTTATGCGATCAATAAATATTTGTAATAATATGGTGAAATTGAAAAAAGGTTGGAAAAATCGTTTTTCAAAGAACAGCAGCAAAATTTGTCATTCCACTATTTTAATATTTTTATAATAATTTTTGCAATGTGTTTTGATTTATAATATTTTCAATGCGACAGGCTCAACAGCAATCATTTGATCAACTAACGGCCTATGTGCTAAACGCTTATGACGTGCTGACGCGGGGTGATAAGAATGACAAGTCGGCTCTGGGCAACGCTCACATGATGTCTCCTGGCACGGTACCAACTTCTGGTGAATTAGTTGCGTCGAAAGACAGCGGATTCAACCAATCGGACGCTGGCGACGACGAAGCGATTGCCGTGAGTTTATGCGACGAATTTCTTATTGGCCCCTTAGATTTGCGACGCTCAAGTTTCTCTACGCCAGATATAGGTAAAGTTAATATATAAATTAATATTATAAAAAAATTGATCGTATAATATATTATTTTACAATAGTATGCAAATACTTTGTAAACTGATTATAAGTGTGTGTCCCCAAAAAATGTTTAAACTTATGTAGTGTTGTCTTATGCGTTTTATGTTTTTTATCTTTTCTTACGTCTTAATTACATTATCTTATCTTATGCGTCCTGTTTACACCTGTTTAAACCCCAGAGTTTCTGCATTGTATCTTATTTTTGAGTATATAGGTTGTCTTTTCCGATAATTTCTTCAGTCATAACACATTGTTTGAACCTCAAATAGATACTTTTCCTGCTGACTGCAAAAAAAGACGATATCGTCAAAAAAGTCAGAAAATTTATGACAGAACATAACTAGCTTTCAGCGATTAAAGTAGGTTAGGATAGGGTGTAGGGTCTGAATATATATGTATTATTGGATGATCCTAGCTTGCAAACAAATTCGAATTCTAATCAAATAAATAAAAAAAACAAAATAAAGCCCGTTGTTTCTGCATGGTATGTGATCTTGGGGTTTAGGGATCTAAATTTTTCCACTTTTTTAATGCTTTTATGTTCTAAAAAAGAGTATTTATCGTCATAAACGGCAAAAACTTGTGTTTTCGAAGCATACCCATTGTTTTTGAGCCCAAAAGGGCACTTTAAAGAAATTTTTGGTTTCACCCAACGAAAATTTCCATGCTGTCCTTGTCTGATAGGTACCCTTTTTTGACAATATTTTTTTAGTCAGAAAAGTTATAACAATTTTTAAACCTTAGACTAGGTACCTACTCTTTTTACTAGGTGCAAAAAGCTGCAAAATGTCGTCAGAAGAGTGAGCAAATTGATGACAGAACCGAACATGCTTTAGGCATTGAAATAGGTTAGGATAGGGTATAAACAAATTTCCGTAGTGCACGAATCACTGTCAGCTGGCGAAGATATTTTATACTGTTTGAGCAGCGAGGATATATTTTATCTAAGGCATATGGTTTCGAAATTCTACTTTCATATTAGCCGCAGTCATGACCTGTTACATTGGGATGCAGGCACGTAGCTGGTCGTCCTATTTTGGGGGGACCAACACCAATTTTTGGGGGGACTAAGCCCAAAAAGGCCAAGAAATAGCACAAAATAACGTTTAAGAAGTCATATTTTTCCAATTTTTTTAAATTTGGGGGGGGGGGTCCGGCCGAACCCCCCGTTCCCCCATAGATACGCGCCTGTCGGGATGTAGCCTTTTTAGTTCGCCCTGCTTAATCAGTCAAAGTTTGTATGTAGATTGTAGGAAAAAGCCATTGAAAATGAAACAAGGTAGCATAGTTTTCAACAGCATTTTTATTTTAAGTCGTTAAGTTTAAGGTTAAAGTAGGCTCGAGCACCCATAGTCAGGTATCGCCTGCACACCAGGACCGTGTGTTACATCGCTAGATACCGCAAGGGGTCGCGTCGCGACTCCTCGAGGGTTAACCTCGCTACGAATGTAGCTTCCCATTTATCGACCTAACCGAAGGATGAAAGACTGGGTTGGCCCGAGCCGGCTACCCGAGAACAACACGACTCCCGCAGGAGTCGAACCATAGGTGGGCAGCACCAAAATTCTGGGGGGAGTGTGCAAGACTTTTTAATGGTCAAACAATGGTCTTAAAAATGGTGGTATGGCGAAAAAGACCATTTTTCAACGTTTCTCATCGAGCACTGTCCATTGGCATCGAAAAATTGCGAAAAAAGCAAAAAAAATTTCAAAAATTGAATTTTGGGGTATTTTAGTTTTAGGGGGTATTCGGCCTTCTGGGAGGTGCATACCCCCAAACCCCCCACCCTCAACGCCCACGTTTGAGTCGAAACGGTGTCGACGGGATCAGAGGTAGAAGCGTTACCAGCTGATCATAGAGGCTCAGTCGTTCGTTAGTGCCTATCGTATTTTATATTCCGAAAACAGGTTTTCCTTCCTCTCTTAACATGCGTTTAACAGCTCGAAATTTGGCGCCGGGGTAGCCGGTCATTTTTATTGTTCTCAAACGGCCTTCTATCTTTTGGATAAAAATGGCGAAAAAGCAATTGAAGATAATCTAAATGCGCAGACTTTTGCCAAATTGGGGAGGGAACAAATTTCTGCCTTGGGAGCGAGGGAACTTCATCTCGCTTTTACATGTCTCTGAACCATGCTATCTACGCACATCACTTTTTGTCATTTTATTGATTTTTTTATCATTTCCATCATAGTATCTTATCGACATTAATACCTTCAGTATGTGCATTCTACGCCATCTTTGTGTTTTTTAGCCTTTTGTTGGTGCGGTGAAGGAGCTCAGATCCCCATGATCCAAAAAACCCATGACTCGCACAAATAAATTTTTTAAAATATTTTTCGGTTTCTTCCGGGATTTTTGGTTACACGAATCAAGTTTACATTAAACGTCGAAAAATTGTATTTTTTGCCCGTCTTATCAATTTTTCGGCCCCTTTTGTGACCTTGGCAAATTTTTTGACTCACCTCAGCTAAGATTCCGCAGGATTTGCCTTACTCAAATTAATTATTAATTAAGTAATACTAATAATATTGTTAATTGATAAATCGGTAAATTTTTCTGTTATTTTTCGAAAATAATCATCAAATTGTTTCTGGCAGGACCTTTTCTCAGTATTGTATTACACAAGCTGGAAAATATGCTCCAAAACGACGTTTACACCAATATGCGTTTGACGGGCGTCATTACTCTGCTCGCCTCGCATCCGCAGCCCCTTTTGAATTCATTTTTGTTGAACTGCGAACTTGTCTTTCAGCCCAGCGTCAGATCGATTTATCAAGTTAGCTTGCCTATTTTTTTACTGATGTGTATTTCTTACTCAAAATCATTTTGATAGAGAAAGGTTCAAACCTGCTATGTAGCTTGCTCGTTTAATATGGATTTTTGTTTATTTATTACTGTTTATTTTTGTTTAGTTTTATTTTTTACTAACTATTCTTATTTTGTTTTCTGTTCTGAACATCGGTATTAAATACTTTTTTCCTATGAGGACCCTTGTAAAAATATTTGTACTCTCAAAATTTCGGGGTGACTAGTTCCCTACCCTCACAAATACATGTCTGCATCAAATCTTGTTGGGATTGTACTTTTGACATTACGTGTATAATATGTATGCAAATAGAGAACTTCAAAACGATTTAATTTAATCTAGAAATAACTTAAATACAAAATTGTCGATTTAACGTGCTAGTTTACTACTAAAATGTGCCGTGTGATATAAATTGAAGTTGTAATTGATTTCGGTCAAAAAAGTAGAGATAATGTACAAGACATTCAAATAAGATTGATAAATCCTTTGTTAGTATATAGGACTATGATGTTTGATTAAAATTAGCAAATGATAATTATTTAGGAGTTTGAATATGAAACAAAATTATTGAATTCTATTATTAATTTATTCTTAATTTAGCATAACTAAGTTTTTGATGTAAAAAGCTTAGTGTTTTCATGACATTACAGTCAGACAGAAGACAGAAATATGTATAATTTTTGATTAAAAGTGCGATTGAAGTGTCACAGGTGGGCAGTAGGGATCACACGTGGGCATGGGGGTTTGGGGGGTATGCACCCCCAGAAGTTGAAATACCCCTCTCCCCCAGAAATCAAAATAATCCCCCAGAATTCAAATTTTGAATTTTTTTTGCTTTTTTAGCGATTTTTGATGCCATTGGATAGTGCTCAATGAGAAACGTTGAAAAATGATGTTTTTGCCATACGACCACTTTAAAGACCATTTTTTTGACCTTTGAAAATTTTTTCACCCCCCCCCCCCAGAATTTCGGTGCTGCCCATTTATGGTAGGGATGTGTTGGTTGACTGGAACCGGAACTAGAACCGGCTGGAAGCGACCATTTTTTTGGAACCGGAACCGAAACCGAGAGTCGATTTTTCAATTTTCCAATAACCGGAACCGAAATCGATTTTTTCATTTTTCAATAACCGGAACCGCGGAACCGATGCGTTTTGGATCGGTTCTCGGTTCCTAAAAAAGATGGAAAATTATGATCAATAAAAGGAAAGAAACAGAGATGCTCATATTTTACAACAAAGGCTAAGGAAGAGAAGAATATGGGCGATTATACTTACATATAATCTTGTGAACACTTCTCTCGATACACATTAACATTTTACACTAAAATCAGTTTTTAATGCATATACGAAATTTTTAGATTTTTTAGATTTGCGTTGAACACGGTCCTAAATCTCCAGATGCTCAAGTCGTTGTATGAACGTATCAACAGTTCTACTTCCACTCCAACTTTTGGAGCTAAGAAACTCCAATGAAATATAATAATAATCACAATGATTACAGAAGAGTTTAAGTGAGAGGATAAATAACATAAATAAAATGAATAAAATGAGATAAAATATTAGCATTTAACATTATAGTTTAACATATAATCTGAGAATTTTTTGTTATTTTCATTTTTTTAATAGTACGAGCAAGGAGCTGATAGTAATATATAAGTGATACGGATAGTTAATTCTCTACTGTGATAAGGAGTTTGATTGGGAGGATGCGCGCTGTCTCGTTAGCCTAATATATATATATGTAGCTGGCGGGATGAAAAAAATGTATTTTTAAAATGCTTTTGGCCTACTGTTTAGTAGTGATCGACCGGAGATCCGGCTCCGGCAAATCCGGCCATTTTTTCCACTCCGGTGCTCCGGCCGGAGGACATCCGAAAATCGGCCGGAGGCCGGAGAATTTTTCCGTTTTTTGCATAGTGACCAAACGTACTAATTGCTGACATTATGCTTATTACATTTAGTCAGAGCACGATACAATAGCAGAAAAAGGAAATAGCACCAGATAAAGTGTTTATCACCACCACAATAGTAAAATTTTCATTTTTAGAAGGAAAGAAAATTACTCTATTGATCGATTCATGCAATCGCTGTGAAAATCGCTGCAGGAAATTCCTGTTAACACTGGAACTCGTAGAGTAGCATAAGATACAGTCTGGCTTGCACTGCACATGCTAAAATGATTTTCCAGACAATGTTGTTGTCCATTCTGTACGCGATTCACTGAACATAGTATAGTACGTAACGTACCTATGTATATTCGGTCACACACAATCATGCTTTAACATCAAATATTGCCTATTGACGCTTTTTTAGGGCAGGCTATGGAGACGACAGCGTCTCAAATTGCTGCATAAATTATCTAAAAATAGATGGGTACGATCAGTGTTTTTATGTACTCGGCAAAGATTTTTCCCGATGTACAAAGACTTTTGGGGACCGTCTTTGTATATGTACAAAGATTTTTGGGAAGATAAAAATTGCAAAAAGGGTCTAAAATTCGCAAAATTTTCGGCGCTTCGCGTCGAAATGAGTAAATAGTGTGTTCTATATGTATATCTTTATAATGGCAGAAATTGCATTTCAAAAGGGAAAATGTCAAATTTTTCGGCGCCTCGCGCCGTTTTAAGACGATTCTTAGTGATTTTTGCCCTTAGAGACCCAGAAATTAGCTAAAATACACTACCAAAAGTCGAACAACTCTGTTTTTATCACACTAAAATCGCTACTGTACCATATTATAGTACCAAAAAATTTGTGAGTACAAAATGTACAAAGATTTTTGGGAAGACAAAGACTAAAAAGGTGTAAAATTCCGCAAAATTTTCGGCGTTTCGCGCCGAAATGAGTAATTGTTTGTCCTATATGTCTTTAAAATGGCAGAATTTGCATTTAGAATGGAAAAATGTCAAATTTTTTGGCGCTTCGCGCTGTTTTGAGACAATTTTTAGTAATTTTTGGCGTCAGAAACCCAGAAACTAGCTAAAATACACTACCAAAGATCGAAAACCCTGTTTTACCACACTAAAATCGCTGCTGTACTATATCATAGTGCACAAAAATTTGCATGCACAAAATGTACAAAGACTTTTGGGGACCATCTTTTGTACATGCACAAACAGACCTTGTACAAAAAAAACTGGGTACGATAAATGAATGTTTTTCACGTTTTAATCCTCATACACGCTCATATAATCATGCCATTTTTGATGTTTTGTCCGCGTTTCTTTTTGTGATCCTACTATTCCTCATACAAGCTCATATAATCGTGCCATTTTTGATGTTTTGTCCGCGCTTCTTTTTGAGATATATACGCCAGAGATGTAGCTAATGGGCAGCATAATCGCTTAAAGCCGCAAAGGGTACGTAAGTTTCTGTTTTTAAAATACAACTTTAAAGCAACTGGATACCTACCACACATTTTATCTTCCGAATCCAAAAACGAATTAGCAAATTGCTGACGCAGCTCAGATACATACTTATGATATTGATGATTTTATAGATACTGCGAACAGTGAGGATGTTATAGACACTTAGCTGCAAAATGATGACAAGATTGCGGAGTAATTTTGAATAAAATTTTGTTGCATGTAGTCTATTTTACATGACTAACTAGCTGGCATGCAGTTGAGATGCATATGCACTATGGTCTAAGTTTTGGTCACAAACATGTCCTATCTATCCACACGTGTAAAATAATATTTCTCCAGCCCGGCTCGCCCGGCCGAAGCAACATGGTCCAATCCGGCTCCGGCCATTTTGGCCGCTCCGTTCGATCACTACTGTTTAGCATACATAATTTCTATATAATTCATCTGGCGCTTCCATCCAGTTATTAATGACAAATTGTTTTCCTAGGTGGCTTTGTTTAAAAATTTAATTTCTGCATGATGCGAACTTATATATATATATATATACATATATACATATGTATATCTTGATATATTTTTTAGGGACAAAAAGGGCGAATTCTGCCTTAATTATATAGTTCTAGCGAACGTTCAAGAAATACTTTGCTGAAATCTTCCACAGTTTTACGTTAAATCTAGGCAAATGGTTGTAAAGAAACAAGCACGGATTTAATTTATCCTTATTCTTCTATCAGTTTAAATCTGCCGAAGCTTCGCACCGGATTTTCACTTTCGAATGGTGTTTTAATGCCACTATGGTAGCATTAACAATGTTTCTTAACAGATTCAAATGAATGTCTTAATCGCAAAGAATCCCTGCTTTGAAAATGACTCCGTCTAAAAGCAAGGACTGAAAAATTTTAAAAAAACCATATTTTACATTTTTAGGCTTTTCAAAAAGCGGAAGCGTCGTTTGCAGCGAGTTACTGATGTTTCTTCGTTGATGATATTTCACTTATTAGACGACTAACTCTCGATTAAATATAAATCTACCCTTCATAGTCCTATTATCGCTGATGAAATTGCTCAACATTTTGGCGCATTACGCAACCTCTTATTAAATTTCGTCAGGATGAGATGAATGTACTACCAAAGAGCTACTATGAATTTGTAGCTAGCATTACATATTTTTATTTCATCGATTCGTCGCCCAAATTAGAGAAAATGCACTAGGTACTTGAATATTCCAGTAAAATGTGAAGCAGATCGAATGAAAGAGATTCAAAAAAAGGTTTAAAATATAATTAGACAACATACAACTCTTATGTAGCATAGTACACTGATGACGCCATTCCATTGGATTTTCTTATAGTAATTTTCTATCAATACTTTCGACAAACTCACATGTATGAAGCCTAGGCTTTTATACTCATTATAGGAACCGAGAAGCGGAACCGGAAGCGCCGGTTCCTAGATCTAAGAACCGGAGCCAAAACCGTCGGTTCCTGGATCTAAGAACTGGAACCGGAACCGTCGGTTCCAACATTCGTAAGAACCGGTACCGGAACCCGAACGGAGATTTCCATTTTCTCAGAACTGGAACCGGAATCATTGAATTTTGGGGGTATTCGACCTTCTGGGGGGAGGAAGGGTGCATACCCCGTCAATCCCCCGTACGTGGTCACATCTTTCGTTGTTATGTAATTTATTAAATTTAATAATATTGCAAGCGGAATTGAATAAAATATGTAACTTCAAGCGATTATATTATAGGACTTGATTGGATTACAGCTTTTTTTGTATTAGGCAAAGAGTTTTACCGATGTTCAAAGACTTTCCGGGACCGTCTTTGTACATGTACAAAGATTTTTTGGAAGACAAAAACTACAAAATAGGTCTAAAGTTCGCAAAAATTTTCGGCGCTTCGCACCGAAACGAGTAATTGTGTGTCCTATATATCTTTATAATAGCAGAAATTGCATTTTAATAGGAAAAATGTCAAATTTTTTCGCGCTTCGCGCCGTTTTAAGACGCCTCTTAATAAATGTTGCCCTCAGAAACCCAGAAATCAGCTAAAATATACTACCAAAGGTCGAACAACTCTGTTTTTACCACACTAAAATCGCTACTGTACCATATTATAGTACCCAAAAATTTGTGTGTACAAAATGTACAAAGACTTTTAGGGACCATCTTTGTACATGTACAAACGGACCTTGTACAAAAAAGACTGGATTGGATGGCATAGTCTATTGGGCGGCTTTTAGAATTATGTACTGCAAGTTATGTAGGTACTATATTATGCACTCAAACCACACATAGCCGCGAAGGGTCCGTCCGTCCTTCCCCCTCGAAAATCTGACGGACCCTCCAAAATCGACAGACCCCAGAATTGAATTTTAGTGATATTTTTAGTAATTCCGCTCCATCAGACCTCAGAATTTGGCTGCTGCCCATCTATTCACTAACGTGTGTACGCGTTGATCTTTAAAACAACCTGTACTTATTGATGAAATTGCTTTCATGCGTGCCTAGCTCAGCTTTGAATTTTTAACATCGGTATTTTTGTAGGTCCTATCAGCTCTTCGTCAAAAGATCGACAATTACGCCTATTCAATAACAAATTTCGCTGCAGTGTATCATAAGGCGCGACAATTTTTGTTCGACAGGGATCGATCATACTTTGAACCAGAATTTGATCAAGAAACAAAAACGGATCCTAAAGGTTTTTATTTTTTAAAGTTATTTCTTGATTTGCAGCCATGAATCTTATTATATGTATGTACGTACATTACGTGTGTTGCATAGCTGCACATGGTCAGGTTGGCCAGCGAAAAATAAAATCGAGATTCGGTGGTTAGATAGGATAAAGTTGGGGATTATAAATACAGTACGTTGCATTTGCAACGTACATTACGCCAAGATTGCTTTAAAATGCACCATTTTGAATCCGTCTCACTATACATAGTTTCGGAGGGAGTTTCACCACCGCAGAAAACTTCAATCCCATTTATAAATTTTTTTAACCCTTCCCCAGAATTCGCGATTTTTCGAAAGTTTCCAAAACATTCACAGAAAAGGTGCGCTTTTAGTCATCTATTTGCTCAAAAGTGTTAAATTTTCAGCATTTCGCTCTACATACTTAATTTTTGACTATATTTCGTTCAATTTATTCGAATTTATTTGATTATTTCGGATTTTTTATGCTTTTATGCTCTAGAAAGATATAGCATCGTCAAAAATGCCAAAAAATGATGTTTTTAAAGCGTATCCACAATTATTGAGCCCAAAAAGGCACTTTAAAATTTCACTCCCACCCTCAGAATACCCATGCTGTGCTGTGCATGTCTGCTTCTCAACCCTCCTTATATGCATATAGTGATGTATTGACAGGAATAACAGTATCTACCGTCCTAAATGGCGTCAGGGTCTCCTCATATCTTTTATAAATTAGTATTAAATTAAATTTAAATTTAAAATTTAAAAATTAATTTCTGAAGCGAAGACGTAGCGATTTTGTTACATTTTATGCTGCCTTTTGGCAAACATCAAATAAAAATTCGGTTAAAAGTGTTTTACTGCTCAAAGAGCATGAATGCTCGAAGTTGAGTCGTCCTTCAATCTAAATTCCGCTTTGTTCAGGAATTATAATTTTTCAAACTATAGACAGTAATCAGTCTTTTCGCATGTGCAACTTTCTGTAAATTGGAAATTTTGGAAAACAGCGTTGCAACAGAAATGCTTTTGAATAAAATTAGGCACAACAGTTGGTGGTAAAATCCTTTTTTGCAATTTCAAATGGCGGCATCGAGACTCTAGCGGCTATTTAGGAAAAATTTACATAATGGTATCCGTTTCGGAAAAATTCACCACTTTCAGTAGACAGGAGAACCTGCGCTGTATCACCAGATAAAAATTCGTCGGATCGTGAACTATGTATCTTCATTTGAAAAATTATTGGACAAAACAAGTAAAAAAGTTTTAAAAAATGAATAACCATTTACTGGTCAGTTTAAATGATTAAATGTCAGACATTTCAGTTTAAATTAAATGTGGTATCTATTTACTGTTGGCCAGTTGACAAAGGAAAGAACATTTTGGGACACAAATGTTTATCCGATTCGCTTGTACTGTATGTGCATCACATACAATGTACAGAGCGCACACAAATTTTTTAGGTTCAGCAAACTCGAACCTAATTGTCTGTTTCACGAGACTTTGCCCCCGGGAATCAGTTTTTAGGACTCAAGCGAATGGCTATGAAAATAGTTTCTAGGCAGCCTAGAGCAGCACTATTTTACATAACAAAACTTCATTTGCTTATCAATAGTTATGCACCAGTGTTTTTTGTACAAGGTCCGTTTGTACATGTACAAAGATGGTTCCTAAAAGTCTTTGTACATTTTGTACACACAAATTTTTGGGTACTATAATATGGCATAGTAGCGATTTTAGTGGGGCAAAAACAGAGTTGTTCGACCTTTGGTAGTGTATTTTAGCTGATTTCTGGGATTCTGACGGCAAAAATCACTAATGATCGTCTCAAAACGGCGCGAAGCATCAAAAAATTTGACATTTTTCCTTTCGAAATGCAATTTCTGACATTATAAAGATATACAGAACACCCAAGTACTCATTTCGACGTGGAGCGCCGAAAATTTCTGAGAATTTCAAACCTTATTTTCAGTTTTTGTCTTGCCCAAAAAGTCTTTGTGCATGTATAAAGACGGTTCCCAAAAGTCGTTGTACATCGGTAAAAATCTTTGCCGAATACAAAAAACACGGCTATGCACATTATTGTAATTGTTTTGATGCTTTAGTTTAAATCGTTTCTGTAATCGATAATGCCATTAGTTAAAAAATTGTGATCCTTGCACAAAATTTCGTGAAATAGACTATAGCTTCGTTGCGTGGTAATTTTTCGTCATAAATGTGAGAATTGAAAGATCAGTCTTTTTGATAGAAGACAATATTTTTGACATACTTGTATGTAAGAAAATTATTAAATTTCGTTTGATCGTCCTTCGAATGCTTCAGGTTACACGGGAAAGAAAAATCGCCTTGTACAATTATTTTTCAAGCGCCCTCTCGCTGCGGCAAGACAAAATCAATCCGAAACTGCCGTTTTTGATCGAGCAAATCGATTCAATTCTCGTTCAATGAAGTAAATCCGCTCTTCACTCAAGCGATTTTTGTAGATTGTCAAATCTAACGCTATTTCACGTAGTATCGCGTGTTTCATTCGGCTGAAATTTCGCCGACTGTACCAAGGTTTAGCGGGGCCATCTATGCGAGTGTACAAACTTTTTTGGAGGACTAAAATGGTTAAAATGTCAGGAAGTTCTATTTTTAATTTTTCAATCAATTTTTTCGGTTCTGTGTGCCTAATAGAAACATATCTGGGCACAGGGTCAATTTAGGTTCAAGTGACTTGACCATGGTGGCTAAGCAACCCCGCAACCCCACGAGGGAAACCAGTCCAACTCCGCAAGATGTTTGGTAAATTATGGAAATTTAGCTTACGAGGGGCTTCAAAAACTCCTAATCCTGAATGTCTTGAAGTGGTGTAAAGAAAAATTTTACTTCACACCAAGTGGCTGCATCTATTCAACATTGGCTTAATAAATTTTCATTAATCAGTCTCCGTTTTTGGTGCTTCTGTGTTCTTTTTACCTGGCCTGATTCATAAAAATATGAAAACTCAAAAATTCGCGTACTGGTCAGTTACAAATTTTTGACCCCGGGGAGGCACTATATCAGCCGAAAATTGAGAAAAAATGGTTAAAATTTATGGTGAAGCCTCCCCTTTCTACACGACAGCCAAAAAATTGGACGGCAGAGTTCATGCATGGTCGCCATTCGCCAATCAGCCAAGGATGAATTAAGGTCCGGCTGACCTGTGGAAGGGGTCATGGGCGTGGGGGGTTTGGGGGTATGCACCCTTCAGAAACCAAAATACCCCTCAGAATTTAGTTTTTGAAATTTATTTTGTTTTTTTTCGCAATTTTTTGATGGCAATGGATAGTGCTCGATGAGAAGCGTTGAAAAATGGTTTTTTTCCGCCATACCACCACTTTTAAGGCCTTTTTTTACCTTTGGAAAAATCTTGAACCCCCTTAGAGCTTGGGTGCCGCCCACCTATGATCATGTCCAAGATTATTGGCCAAGTTGCCACCCTGATTGCTAAAGATCGGCGAATACAGGTCAGAACTTTAGCTTCGAGAATCGGCGTCTCTCTACTGGAACTATTTTTAACATTATTCACAATCATTGGCTGTTTGTTGTCCAAGGGTTTTGCACGTTGAGTGTCCAAAACCTTGGAAAACTTGAAAAAGACCAGTTTGCTGCCTGCAGCAATGAACTTTTGACCTTGTACTAAGGCGAACATGGGATTTTCATGCCCGTCTTGTTACTGGGAATGAAACTTGGCTTCATCAGTGGGATCCGGAAAGCAAGCAGGAATTCACGCAATGGCAGCATGCTGATTCTCCGCCGCCCAAAAATTTTTGAACTTTCAAATCAGCAGGCAAATCAAGTCCTCCGTTTGTGGATTACTGCTTATTGATTATGTGCAACACAAGACTACGATTATATGTGATTATTATGCAAAATTAATGGTTCGGTTGCGGCAAGCAGTAGAGGAGAAGTGGCTTGAAATGCTGTGCAAACTTGCGCTATTTCATCATGACTATGACCCTTTATTTTTAAGGCCAAAAAGGCATTATAGACAGCATTTTTGTTTCACCCTTGGAATTCCTATGCTGTGCTTGGCTGGTCATGAGTACTACTAATCCCACTGTTCTAGAAAGTCACTTGACCCTAAAAACTGAGCTTGCCCACACTTAGTTGGACAATATATTGATCTCAGACTGGCAACGCTAGGCCCTTGTGGTTCAGACTAAAATCAGGATGTTATTCTACATGTTAAGGGATAAGTGCAGTAATTTTTATTAAGCAAAATTTTATTGTAAAACCCATCGTGCATTGGCTAGAAGTTTCGGAACGGTTATGAGGTCATTTTGACGGGGTTGTTTTTAAAGTGAGAAAATGGCGGAAAACACCTATGTAATGTACTTAAAATAGATACTTTTTGCCCAAAGGCTGGCTGTCTTGCTTCAAAACGTTGTTATCGACTGTTCAAAGTGGTTGTCCAGCTTTAAAATTTGTTCAACGGATCAAAAAGTGAAATTTTTAGGTTTTACTGTACACAATATAGCCCCGTCCTAAGGACCTATTCACCCCGTCCATCTTTTAGCTGAATCCGTCGTGGAAGGACTGAAATAGGGTATTGACCCAGTGTGTTGAGAGACGGCAAACTTTGCATCTCGTACATGTACAGTAGTGTTCGTCAGTAGATGGGTGTGTGAGTTCTTAGCCATAGATGGGCAGGGCAGCATGAAAATTCTGGGAGGTTGATTAGGTAAAATTGTCAAAAATGTTACTAAAAATAGAATTATGGGGTCTACAGTAATCTGCGGGGGGGGGTTTCCAACTTCTGCGAGTGGGTGTGCAAACACTCAAACTCCCATGTCCGTGTGTGTTCTGGATCCCCTCCGAAAATCCGGTGGACCCCTAAATTTGTAGACGCTCCCCAAATCGAATTTTTAGTGCTTTTTGGCGATTTTCCCCTATCGGACCGCCCAGAACTTGACCGCTGTCCATCTATGGTAGTTTCTCTATAAATAGCTTTCGTAGTCAGCTTCTTGACCCTTGTGCTTGCAGTTCTTATCTAAAAATTTGAACACTTAACAGTCCTTAAGTTTTTCATGGATTTATTTGCCTATGCTACAACATGACGTCGTCATACGTCTCAACATAGCCATCCAAAGCATACGATGACGCCCTATATTATAGCATAAGCCGAGCGATCCTTAAGGTTGTTATGCAGGTGTTAAAATTTCATGGCAAGAATAGTAGATGCGTCTCATTCAACTTTTCAATTGAAAAAATAATATATGATGAAAATATTGAGATTATATTGAATATTATTATAATAACATCATCTTTTTCCAGTCACGCACTCTATGCAATTTCTGATGTATTAGTTAATAGTCCATTTCTTGATTAATTGGGAAACTATTCTGATCTGATCCTTGGAAATTTTGAGTCTTCTTTTTGTTTCCGGCCGGATTTTTTCAATTCTGCCTTAGTTTGTGATTAATTCCATTTTTACATAATCAGATACATAACATGGGTGGTCTTTTTTGGCTTTAGCAGAATTGTGTGTCATTTAATAGCTCATGATGGCTTTTATACATTTTGCCAGGTCTAAGGAGGAGCATAACCTGGCTTCTGACAAAGAACTTGGTATGGCTATTAATTGCGTTATATTTGAAGAATTTTGCCACGAATTAGCCGCCTGCGCTCTCGAACAGTCGCTTAGATTAACCTAATGACCTTGATTGAAGGCATTTCAGAAACTCAATGTTATGTAGCCTGACTGACGGACGACTTCCGTATTTTATTGGATCATTATGCAAAGATAACTATGATTTAATTTATTATTGTCATAAAAACAATCATAGTGATAGAGTCGGTCGCTTTGCTAGTGCTAATTAGCCTGATAAAATTACGGCGGGAATATGTATTTGACGCGGTAAGTACATGTGTATGCTTGTATTTATTTCCTGATAATCTTCTATTTCTTGAAGTTATTCTTATTTTTATACTTCTTTTTTTATTTTGGCGTCTATTTCATCTTTTTAAATGTATCAAAAATAAGCCGATTCGCGTAACTTGTCACTGGGCAGTGAGAGCTCATGAAATTTCTCATCAAAATCGTTAAACTTAATCGATTTACCGATATAAATCATTATTGGGTATCAAAACCAATTAATTCTCCTAAATTTGCATTTGACAGCATGCGTGCGTTTTGCGTATTTACATACGTTTCGAATCAAAAGTTGAAAAAAGGCTTAGTCGTTTTGAATGATTATGTATCCTTAATTTAGTTTATCTTGTGTATGAATGCCTTCTATGAATTGTTTACATTATGAATATGATGTTTTTTAGTGATTCCGATTGATTGATTTTGACTACATTACAATTTTTAGGTGCTAAAGCCATTGTATGTTCTTGACTTAATAGTCCGCATAAAAATATCTTTTTAACTTCCTTATTCTTAATCGTTTTTTCACATCGGAATTTCTTAAGTTTTCACCAAACTGATTGTTTTCCGTTTTATGCATTGATGGTAGAACGTCATTTATTTTTAATCGGATCTTTAAGTGCATTGTAATTTCTGAAACGTGTCGTAAAACAGCCCATTTCATCACAGATTTTTGAATGAAAGTATACATAAGTACCAATGGGCAATCACGTATATCTTTGGTCAATGATTAGCATACGTATTCTAGGGGGCTGTGGGTTTTGAGTTTTGACCCCCCCCCAGAATGGCAACCGCCCCCCGCTAAATGGTTGGTGTGGTTTGGTGATTCCCCCAAGTCTGAACGATTTTTCGAAAAGTCGTAAAAATGTACCTTTTTAAGTGTTTTTAGCTCATTTTAGGCTTGTAAGTCAAATTGTCATACATTTTTGACTATATTGTTTACTTCGATCGATTTTTTTCAATTTCTACATGTTCTAGAAAGAACGAGCATTGTCTGAGACGTCGAAAACAGTGTTTTTGACGTGTACCCATCGTTTTTAGCCCAAAAAGGCACTTTTTAAAAATTTTTCGGCCTGACCCCCAGAATTTCCATGCTGTACATTTACAGTCATTCTTTCATTTTCCTGTATCGAGGAGGATGAGTAAAGGAATTAAATCTTTCAACTGTTTATTAATTTTTAATGGAGGGTTTACTTGGAGATAATTTAATGCCGAAGAGCAGCTAATAAAGTTTTCGAATAAAGCATCTTTGTAAAAGAATACTAAAGGTAAATGTAGCATTAATGTGCCGCACTGAAACGATGAATGTCCGTCCGGTGTATTTTAGCTTTGTAGCATGCTTTTCTAAGACGGTTGTTTGGTTGTTTTTGCTAAGTCTTCGCTTTGTATCATAGTTTCAATATTATTTATTTTTTCAATCGCCATCGTTCTTGTGATGAATGCTTTATCTACATATGGATGTTTCAATACCGCCAGTAGTTTTATTTCTGAATCGCTAATTGCTTGATCTGTTCTTGTGATTGCTTTAGCGCCGGTTCGTTGTAATTGCAGGGAAACTGCATACGTTGTGGAACCATGACACATGCACAACGGGTGGAGGGCATACGTGGACAGCACCAAAATTCTGGGGGAGGGTGCAAGATTTTTCAAAGGTCAAAAATGGCCCTAAAAATGGTGGTATGGCGAAAAAACGCCATTTTTCAACGTTTCTCATCGAGCACTATCCATTGGCATCAAAAAATTGCGAAAAAACCAAAAAAATTTCAAAAATTGAATTTTAGGGGGTATTTTGGTTTCTCGGGGGGGGGGGGTGCGTACCCCCCTAAGCCTCCACGCCCAGATGTGGTGGAGGGGTAGAAGGGTATCACCATACGTGGGCAGCAAGAAAATTCTGGGGGGGGGGTGCAAGATTTTTTAAGGTCGAAAAATGGCCTTAAAAATGGTGGTATGGCGATAAAAACACCATTTTTCGACGTTTCTCGTCAAGCACTATCCATTGGCATCAAAAAATTGCGAAAAAACGAAAAAATTTTCAAAACTTGAATTCTGGGGGGCGGTATTTTGATTTCTGGGGGGGGTATTTTGGTTTCTGGGGGGTGCATACCCCCAAACCCCCCCACGCCCAGGTGTGGGTATCACCCACCAGGACTTTTGAAAGGCATACCCGCCTTAGGCCGTTCTCGGACTACGAGTATTGCTCGAATCACGAAAAAGCGTCAAAGGACGTCTAACAGTATAATTTTTCGTAAAAGTACTTATTTTGGAGCAGTAGGATGTTGCATTCGTCCATTTAGGCTCTTTTCTTTCATTATTTCGTATATATTTGATATTACAGGTAGTGATCGTACGGAATCAGATTCTCCTCTCCTCAACCCCGATCGGGGTCGGGAATGAAAAAACCGCGGTTTTCGGAGTCGGGGTCGACGGATTGAAGATGAAGAATTAACATTGCATGATTACACACTAATTTAAAAAGGATAAAAACGATACTTTCAGTTGTTTGTAGAGCATACTAATAAAGCTGGTTATGTTCAACTTTTTATTTTCATTACAAGTTCAAACATAATTAAGTAGCGAAATAAATTTTTAATTCAGTCTGAAATATAAATTTATTTAAGCTAGCAGCAGATAGAACGAAGTCATTTTCAGGATCGAACATATATGGAGGCTGAGGCGCATGGAGGCAAGTGGCAACCACACGTGGGTGTGGGGGTTTGGGGGGTATGAACCCCCCAGAAGTTGAAATACCCCCCCCCCAGAAATCAAAATACCCCCAGAATTCAAATTTTGAAATTTTTTTGCTTTTTTAGCGATTTTTTGATGCCATTGGATAGTGCTCAATGAGAAACGTCGAAAAATGGTGTTTTTTCGCCATACGACTACTTTTAAGACCATTTTTTGACCTCCGAAAATTTTTTCACCCCCACCCAGAATTTTGGTGCTGCCCACCTATGGTGGCAACCACACCTGTGCGTGGGGGTGCACCCCCCAGAAAAAACCAAAATACCCCCCAGAACTCAAAATACCCCCCCCAGAATTCAATTTTTGAAAAATTTTTTCGTTTTTTTCGCAATTTTTTGATGCCAATGGATAGTGCTTGATGAGCAACGTCGAAAAATAGTGTTTTTATTGCCCTACCACCATTTTTAAGGCCATTTTTTGACTTTCAAAAATCTTGCACCCCCTAGAATTTTTTTGCTGCCCACGTATGGTGGCAACGCGTAATATTATAATAAATCCATAGTGTATTTTTATGAATGAGCAAATGCAGAGCGTTTTAGCACACTTTATGGCGATAAATGTACGGACGTGTATTACGTGTTAACAACATGGCGACTAGGCGTACATTTTTTTAAATATCGCGAGTGCCGAGTTTAATTTATTCATTATGCTCATGCAATGGCGGATCTACGATTTCCTTAAGGGGGCGGTACCCCAACTTTTTCAAAACCAGGTCCAATTATTCGGCCTTCACGTATGAAACTCGAAAAATCTTGCCCCAGTCGGGGTTTTTCGGGGTCCGCATACGATCACTGATTACAGGTCATTCCATCGCCCTTATAATTTGTTTTCATGCTAATTTAATCACAGAAATTCATGAAGAATAAGACAAATCGAGTATAAGAATTCTACATTAAATAGCAAAACTTGTACCTACTCATTAACCCCCCCGGATAATCGCTTTATCCCCTCCCGAACTTTTGATTGTGTGCATGTATGGGGAAGGGAGTCGTGCTTATCTCAAAGCACCTTAACGAAAGAGCATTAAATATCTGTAAGATTCGAGGATTTCGAATATGAATAGGATCAAAATCGTGATTAGGGTAAAAAATTAAGTCAAACCCGACGTGTGGGAGTCAATCCACGAAAGCCAAAATACCCGATCAGTGCTTTATTTGCAATTTAGCCCTATTATGTAGACCCCAATAATTCGGTTGCTACTCATGTACGGTTTAGATCCCCAGAATGGAAAAATGTAAAATTTTCTGAGGAAAATAAGACAAATTGAAGGCCAAAAATGAACGTAAATTAAAACTTCTTCAGATGTGCTTGAAATTTACCAGATACTGTGGACAAACATTGTTTTCAAGCCATTTTCGCATTGAAATAGGACGCTTTGGCGCCACACTGTTTGTAATATTATTAATTATTCACATTTCATTTATGATTAAAGCATAATACAGATTCTGAAAGCCCATTCAATTCTCTACGTGATGGTATAAATTACTTTTAGAATATCTTTGAATTTAGTGAGATACTTAAATGCATCTAAGAATACACTGGATTTCCTACAGTTTTTCAGTCGTACACAAATGAATACTCATCGAAAACAATATGCTATTTTGTAGCTTGTAGAAGCTGCTTTCTGAATATATAATTTATTTCAAAATTGATTTAATTAGAATAATTAATAAGTTGCTGGCGCCAAAACGTCGTAGACCCTTTTCGCATTTATACCAGTCTTTGCATTCTGGCCCTACAAAGTCCACTAAGTGACCCCCAGACCGCATAAACTCCCAGATCGGTCATGCTATGCAACTGCTATACGTAACGTTAAAATGACGTACAAAATAATCTTAACTAGATTTTTTTATACCTACATGTAGTAATTCTGCAGAAAATGTTTCGTCCATTTTTTGGTCTTCATTTAACTTGTGAAGAGGCTTTTCACTCATCCACTATGAGGTACCAGGTTGACGTGGGCTGAATTCTGGGGAGGCCTATATATATATATATATATATATATATATATATATATATATATATATATATATATATATATATATATATATATATATATATATATATATATATATATATCATAGGCGCGTTAGCGCGTACCTATAATATACTTGGGTACCCCCCACCACCTGCACCCCCTACAGCTATAACGGGACTTTTCTGGAAAAAGGTTTTTTTTAAAAGAAAGATAATAAAAAAATTCGCTGCCCGTGTTTTTTGTTTTTCTTGAAACTCAAAATTGACTGTGTAAAGAAGGTGTAAAGTTTTTTGTGTAACGTTATAACATAGGACAAATTTTGGGACTTTTTTACTGCGGCATGTGGACAATCATATTGATGACTCGAAGGATTGAAAATGAATAGGATAATAGAGGGATGTTCTACAGATGACACTTTTTTTTGTCTTTGAAGTCTGCATTATTTATCGAACGGCAGTGTAAAGAGTGCGAAAATCTAGTGAAAAAGCACTTTTTGGTCGAGTTTTCAACCTTCCTATGTCCGATACTAACTCCGGTTATGGGGTTTTTAAAATGTTTTCTGACAGAAATGTAGAGCGGATCAAGGGCTACATTCTGCATATAAGCAAAAGTCTTCATGCTCTATGAGTTAGATCCTGGGGTTTAAAGTTTACACTCTAGTGGATGGTGTAAAAAACGGATTTTAACTAAGATTTCTCTGCCAAATTTTTCCGCTTATGAGTCAGTGCAAATCGAAGACAGCAATAAATAAAGTGCCTCACAGGGGCTAAACATCGCAGCAAACCTACTTTTAAAAAACGCAATATTGAGTTATTTATGGGGGTGTAAAGTTCGAAATCAGAGGTAAAATGGGCTGGAAAAACACGTTTTTTCCGAAGTTTGATTGATAAATCATGCCAGTCAATTTTTGCAACAGAATTTTGGCACACAGGAATGTACTACGATTTAAAAGCTACAAATTGTACCGAACTGAATTTCTTTAAACTCAATGGGAGTCAAGTACGGAATTTTAAAGTTTACAGTGTTCTAAATGGTGGAAAATACGTTTTTGTTGCGTTTTTTGTTCACAATTTTCTCCGTCCAGAAGTCGGTATAAGTCTAATAGAATAAAAATAAAGTGCTTTATATCGGGTGCATGTCAAAGCAAATTGTCTATACATTAATATTTAGCGAGTGTAAAGTCAAAAATTTGGAGTTTTAAATGCGTTTCTGCCTTGTTTTTTCTGCCTGCTTCTCCGGTTACGAGTCAGGGATATCGCTTATCAAGTCTTTAGAAAATGGACCAGGAATCAAATTTGATATGCCAGTCTGGCGCATATGTTTACACTCTACGGTGTTGTAAAGTAGTTTTACACCAATTGTTAGTTTGCCCATAGAACATTATGTAGACTTAATTTTTTCATAAATATTAATCGTAATATCGGAACAATATCAAAATTACGAATCTGACTAAAATCTTCTTTACACTAGGTGTTTACATGAAGTTTACACTACATATATATTTATCTTCGTTTTTGAGCATTCCTGAAACCTAATTTTTCTCTGGAGCCTAGAAGTTTTCAAAGGATCATATGTGAGACGTCACGTAGCGTTTGTTTACATCCAACAGTGATAAAGTAGTTTACATTCATTGTTTATATGTCCCTTGCACTATTGTAGAGACATAATTTTTTCATGAATGTTGATCATAATATCCGAGTAATTTTTTACACTGCATGTTAGCCTTTGTTCTAGAGCATTGCAAAAATCGAAATTTTTTCCTGAGATATAAAATTTACAGGAATGAAATATATACGTCAATTGGGCGCACTTGCTTACACTCAGCAGTATTGCAAAGTGGTTTAAACCTAATGTTTATTGTCTTTAAACATTATGGAGACTATTTTTCCATAAATGTTGAAAGAAATATCGGAGCAATATCAAAATTACGAATCCGACTAAAATATTCTTTACACTATGTGTTTGTGTAAAGTTTACGTTACGTGTTAACTCCTAATTCGATAGACTTCAGAGACTTTGTAACTGAAGTCAAGAAATTCTCAAGGATTCATATGTGAGACATCAATTAATGAGTTTGTTTACCCTCAAAAGTAATCTAAAGTGATTTAAAAATTATGTTCAAGTGTCCTTAGATCATTGAAGAGATGTAATTTTGTCTTGAATGGGTTGCATTAAAGTTAAATCTTTCTTAGCCGTGTTTATAATATGTTTCACAAAATCTTGCACATGGAGAGCTATCGTTTAATTGATGTAAATTGCTCGCAAAAGTGGTTTAAAATGAACCAGCAATCACACTACTGTACAGGTCGACAAAGATATACAGCTTTATTGTAATCATGTACATTAATAAGCCGTAAACTGTTAGTATTCTCTACACCTAGTAGTTGTGTAAAGTTTGCACTATTCATTTGTTGTTAATATGTAGCTCATACTACAAATTTATCTTACTACCAAATCAAAGCGTTAGTGTTCCTTTACATTTGATATTTGCGTGAAGTTTTTGAATTTTTGCCGAAAATCTTGCCTTCTTATTTACCAACATCCCGCCTTTTCCATTTTTCTTGAAGTTTAAAATCTTTTATAATTCTCTCATAATTTAATGGTAGGTTTTAACTTTAGGTTTCTCTTGGTTTACAACTCTCGCTTAGCAAGCTCATTTTTCAAAACTTTTTCATAGTGATCAGATTAGTTGCGTTTAGTTTGTAATTTGGTGGACGGTCGTTATTTTATTACTCGGCTTAAATAAACCAAGTGACCTTTGATTATTTTTCATCGCAAATTTCCAAAACACTCAATTTTCAATTTGAAAATTGACCCAATTTTCAATTTGAATGGATCCAATTTTCGACTTGAAGAAAATTGAAAATTGGGTGTTTTCAATTTCAAAAGTCACAACACATTGTGCTTGTGTATTGATTGAGTGAGGATTTGCAATGTGAATTCGTTGGTTAAATTTTGTGCTTGATTATAGTGAACTTCACATTAAGAAGAAATAACTTAATGCAGTTTTAATTTGAAAAATGGATGGTGTCAATAAGGTTGTCTTGTTTAAAAAGGATAATGCTGATGTTAAGAACAATATTGTTTTCCGCGTTCTTGGACTGTTGTCATTATTGTGGCATGTTACTGATTGTGTTGATTGACTGATGTACTGAAATCACGCTAATTAAAAGTAGTGTACTAGCAAAGAAAATGTTCGATGGAACAAAAAAGATGAATATACTTGGAATTGTGGATTATTATGGATAAAAGGAGGGGACTAGGAAAAATCTACCTAAAGTCGAAAATCTGCTAAAAATCACACTTTCTCTAAGCAACGCAAAAAATCGATGTATATTCTGCGGCCTCTAAAAAGTGTCTTTTTAAATAATGTTCGAAGTTTCAGATAAGAGTGTATAAACGAAATCTATCAAGGTTACTTTTTTAAAATTGCTGGCACCTGATTGATAGAAAACTAAGAGGTATTGTATTTAAAGTTGTTTTGTTTTATGAGCATTATAGCAAGCAAAGCAAGAGCCGATTGATTAGTGCACACAATCGTTTCGGGCATGCTAGTGTATCTACATTAAGTCTGTTTCAAGTCAACTTACGTGTTTCCTACTGTTTTTAACCAACCATGTCTTCAATTGTCTTCGATGTTTACTATTTACTAATTGGCTTGGAAGACTGTTAGTTTACTTAATATCATTTCCCATAGCTACTGCATAGCTAACGTGCTGCTGTTTCAATCATTGTTATGGTTGAATATTTATTTTAATCTGTTGGCCGCAGAATATACAACGATTTTTTGCGTTGCTTAGAGAAAGTGTGATTTTTAGCAGATTTTCCGACTTTAGGTAGATTTTTCCAGTCCCCTCCTTTTACATCCATAATAATCCACAATTCCAAGTATATTCATCTTTTTTGTTCCATCGGAGCATTTTTCTTTGCTAGTATATATATATATATATATATATATATATATATATATATATATATATATATATATATATATATATATATATATATACAGGGTGGGACAAAAAAATGAAACCGCTTTTATTAGTCATAACTTTTTAACTACAGCAGCTTAAATGACAAATTTTTTTTGATTGATAGCTAAAAATGTGCACACTACATTCCTAAAGTTTCTTGACAATTTCTTTTTTTGTCAATTTTTCAGGAAAGAAAATGAAATAAATACAATTTGAATAAATTAAAAACAAAATAGCAATTTTACATACATAAAATGCACACAGAATCAACAATCAGCTTTCACAATAGCGCGGTCTCGATATGGCCACCTTGGCACGCACAACCAAACTCAAACTATGCTAGTAGTATACCCTGTCACCCTGGCGTGTAACGTTATAACATAGCCCATGTTATAAGATAGTGGAACTAGGTTCGGGAACTTTTTTCCTGTGTTATAGCATAGGCGGCCGTGGTAGGCAGCTGGAAAATGGGGCTGAAATGTGCGCCCTGGCTCTGAGAATGTGCGCCCTGAGGGGGTTCCTGTGCTATAATATAGGCGGTGAGGGGTGCGCCCTGAGTGCGCCCTGGGTATTTTGCCGAAAAAAATAGTTGTCCCTGGTGAGGATGAGGTAGTTCCGGAACTTTCTAAAACTTATCCCTGGGGGAGGGGGTAGTTCGGGAATTTTCTAAAGTCCCTAGGGGAAGGGGTAGTTCGGGAACTTTCAAAAGTTGTCCATAGGGATGGGGTAGTTCGGGAACTTTTGTCCTTGGGGGAAGGGGAGTTCGGGAATTTTCGAAAAAATTGTCCCAGGGGGAGGGGCCACCAACAAGGGTTCATTAGCACCTCTTTAAACTTAGGATAAGAGGGGCCGAGGGAGGGTGTATAAGGTAGGCCTATGATAGGAATAGGAAAAGAATGGGATGGTGAATCACTTTACACCACTTTACACTTTACACTACTTTACACAAGTTTACACTACTTTTACACTTTACACCACTTTACACTTTACACGCATTCTTACACTTTACACCACTTTACACTAGTTTACACTTACACTACTTTACACCACTTTACACTACTTTATACAAGTTTACACTTTACACTACTTTACACTTTACACCACTTTACACCTCTTTACACTGTACGTTACATTTTTTGCTGCTCTTTAAGCATGAGCATAGAATGAGAGGATTTGCCCGGGTCACAAGCACGAGTCATGATTGTTCCTTAACTTTTAAGTTCGGGAACTCTGTGAAAGGGTGTCCCAAAAGTGCCGCAAAGGCCTAGAAGTGGCGCATAAGCGCCGCCAATGCCCATAAGCGCTGCCAAGGTCCAAAAAGGGTCTATAAGCGCCGCTATAAGCGCTACTGACTGTTCTGGGGCATTTTTTATAATTAGATCATAATGATGATTATTAGCAGCATGTAAATCAAGCACCTTATCAGCCACAGGTTATTGAAAAAACAAAATATTATTATAATATACTTTTATTTGGTAGTCGGGCACTAGAACTTTTTGTATTTTTCTTACAGCTTCAAGACCATATTTTTCTTCATTGATATTAATATTAGCCTTTGCATTAAATCTAAAGCTAGCTGTTTTTGCAGAGTGTGCCGCGCCTTGTCACCTTTTCGAATAGATTCCCATTTAGGGCTACTGTCTAGTTTTGCTATTCCTGTTACTATAGCTCTAGCAAGCGATAAATTATCCTTAGAACTGATTTCTGCGTATGCTCCTCCATTTTTGCAAAACTCGCTCACATCACATTCTACACCAAAACCTATTTGTGGTCTTTTATCAACAAGAACTACTTTAAACTCCATGTCCTCATCGAAACAAACTCATTTTTTGGACTGAGACACATTTTCTATGATACTTCAAACCTTATCGGCATTTAAGTACTGGCGCTCGTGAATGGTACTAATACGGGAGCAAAGGCCACGTTGTCTGATCTCAATGCCTACCATTCTAAATGTGGAGGGCAGCCATGTAACATCTTGTTAATGGCTTCCTCAAAAATCTGATCGAAAATCTCAAAGAGATTAGGGCAATCATGAAGATTCTTAAAAACGCAACAAAAATGCCTTAGCAGTTGTCCTAAATCTGCGGACAGAAATGCTCGGAGTTCGCGTGAGCAGGTCGCCGGCCCTGGTCCATTCCTATTGGGTCGGCCAATATAATTATCTTCTAGCCAATGAGTTCAGCGTTTGCACTTCCAGGGGAAGCTCAGCAGCCAGATTGTCTATGGCAGCATCCAGGTCCTTTTATGTACAAGTACAAAGAAGAAGTATCAGGAAGTATGACAACCATACGTGTTATTGGAGAGAGGGGTTTGCGGGGTTTGACCCCCTCCCCATAGAATGATTACTTTCCCCTGCAGAATGTTTTTATAGAATGACTACTTTCCCCCGCAGAGTGTTTTGTTTTTTTTACAATTTTACACCCCCAGAATTGTGCTGCCCACCTATGGTTTAGACCCTAGTATTCAAAACTAAAACTCTTTCGAAAATTATGTTTTATTATTTTACGTTATTTATCAACATTAATTTTTATGTTATGTATTTCGTTTTTTAATTTCTGATTCGTTCCTGTTCTACACATGCTTATATCAATAGTCGCACATACTTCTAAAGGTACAAATGCAAGTGCAGTAATCATTCGAGCCATCAGCGCGAAGTCTGCATCGTGGCGTGGTAAAGTTGTGGTAGCTGCACCTCACCAAGCTGCTTTTTCATATTTCGACATAGATGAAAACAGCCATACAGTAAGCTTTATGGAAAAAATCGTCAAAGCGCATTCCTCATGGCACCGCATTCAAAATCACACAAAATAGAGGCTGGATTCACATTTGGTTCTAACTCGAAAACCATTTCGAATAAACGATTATATGTAGTTTCTTGCTTGTCCGGCAAAAGGGCATATAGCTAAGGAAAAACGCCGCCAAGTTTTTCCGCTCATATTGTATATATTTGCGAAAAAAGCGTCAGCGCCGGCTTGGCTTTCATCAACGAACCATATCCTAGAGTCGCATAACCTACAAATAATTTAGGAACAAAAGATTTTAACAAAAGATAAGCCTCGACAAAAAATATATTAATTGCTGGAAGATTTATGTTTTCAAACTCTTTTGCATCATAACAATATTTGCACATAACGGTCGCAGCATTTGGTAGGTTTGTGAGTTTCTCACCTCCGCCTAAATGTTTTCATCCTCCATCGATTTTAGCACCCACCCAGAATGAGCGATTTTCCACAAAAATTCGCGAAATGTTGTTTGTCTAAAGCATTATTAGCTATCTATTTGCCCCGAAACGCCGAATTTTCGGCGCTTCGTGCGTGCAATACATTCATTTTATGACGATATGTATTTTTTGAATCTTTTATGTTCATTCATTTACGCTCTAATAGAGCATCATCAAGAACGCCAAAAATTATATTTTTGGCGCGTATCAATCGTTTTGGCCAAAAACGTCTAGGAAGAAAATTTTTCACACCCCAGAATTTTCATGCTGCGCACGGTTTTGCATGATTCCTTTTTAAATAAAAAAATCATCAATAGTTCTTGAAAAGCTTTAAAATAAATTGAAAACATCAAATAAATAGCACAAAAACTCATAAAGTTTGTTATAAAGTAAATCTTATGCTTTAAATGTCAAAAGATCGACGAATTTGTTTGACATACAAGCGCGAAATTTATTTTATCATGACACGCTTTTGGTTAGTTTTCGGCTAGTCTCAAATTTATTTTTTGCGTTTCCTAGACTTAACTTTATTGCTGAGGTCATCTACTGCATACATACGTACATACATTTTGTATCATCATTTGTTAACATAATATAGTACCCAACTGGGGTTTTCTTTTGCCGAGTATGGGGTAAATTTGCCAATCAAGGTTTTTTTATTGCAGACTGCTTTCATTGTCGCAGGTCAAGTGTGGTGCGCTATTTTTTGTTGTTTTCGATTTATTACTGTATTATTCATCTGGTAACAAAGAAAGAATGGATTCTTTAAGTTCTTCGTGTGTCTGTTCTCGTTTTTGTGAGGGCTATCATTTTAAAGCAAGTTTTTAATAACTCGCAAGTGTTCAGGCAACTCGGAAACCTGAAACAGATTGTTTTTCTTGTCTAGGCTTATCGAAACTAGAGATATTTTGCATCCAGAAAATATGTCTTTTTCATATTTTGTTGTATATAAAGTTTTTCATAAAAATCGGCTGGCAATGTTCCCCGCAACCTATCGTAAAATGAAAAAATTGTTTTACCCTATTGTTAAACTCGAAAAGTCATCAAAATAAAGGATTTAATTTATGTTCAAGCACTGACAAGAGTTTTAAATCGTGCTCTTCAGTCTCTGAATAGAAATATGGGCAATCTATCATCAAAACCAATATTGCCTAGGCTTAATTTTTTGTATGTGACAAAGATGAAGCTTTGTTAAAGATTTCTCTTGGAGCGATCTTTGTACAAGATTGTACCACACAAAGTATAGGCGATTTTTGTTCTGCCTGCAACAGTGTATTTTTGAATCTGTTCAGGGAGTGGGCAATTTACCCCACTTCAAGGTCAAACTTTGCCATACCACTTTTGTGAAAATTATTCGTTGTTGTAGCCTGTTTGAGTAAAATAATTGTATGGAACACATTCAACAACGCAAGGCTTTTATGTTTTGGCAAAATTACAGTATCCAAAAACTAGTACATCATAAGTTATACTGAGAAAAAGCCGAAAACGTGGCACAACCCCAGGCTGACGGTACCTAATCAATAAACAGTCACCGTCCTGCATCATTCACTATGTAAAGGTGCATACAAACAAATAAATACCTTGTACCAACATACTCATCAAAAATCCTGACCTACTTTAAACTTTCTAGTCAATACATTAGCAGTGCGAAAATTATTTCGAGATTATCATGAAACTATAACATGAAATCGCGAAAGACAATAAACTTCAAAGTTTGAAGGAGTTCAATAGGGTCCTTGTGTTGATGGGTGTCCAGAACTCTGTATACCGCATCAGCACGCATATTGCGCACTAAATTTTTTAGAGAATGAATATCGTTAGTCTTGAACCATAGTCTATTCCATATAAGTTTAGGCATAAATTTTATTTTTCGATGGTACCGACAGATCACTATACTTATATATCAAATTAATGCTAAAAATCGCAATCTGTCAGCTCATTGTCAGACATGGTTTTTAAAATTAACGCCCAAACTGAAACAAACTATGAAAATTTCTTTTGGTGTTCTAATATACAACTTTATTTTTTGTTTTTCGTCGATATAGACAAAGCAGAATGAATCACCCAAGCTTGTGGAAATTGATTCACCGCGATGAGAAAAATCTCGTGCCCGGATATCGATTTGGAGCAGCTTGTATCTGGTAAGACCAGCATTGAAGCTTCATAAATATATAGCCGTTGACCAGAGAATAATCCACATTGTCGGAAATTACGCGAACTATCGGATCAGAAAGGTAGTAATGGCCGGCAGCCTGGGAGCAACGTTGTAGGATAGCCTATGTTATAACATAGGCGATGACGCAAAAATCTGCTCCTGAGGTGAGCTGAGGGAGCACATTGAAGTATAGGCACAGGCAGCAAGGCATGTATGCGCGCGTGTGTGTGTTGAATAAAACGAGTGCATGGTGCGAGTGAAGTGGGCATTGATCATCGATTGAATAAAAGGGGTTCAAGTCCGCCAGCGACACAATCTTCTTTATCTATAAATATGAGAAGCTTGCTAAAAATTCATTCCTATGATGGCGTCACTGCGGAGAGCTCACGTTTCACCATTTTATTCCTGAAAACTGACTGAAAAGGCCAGCAAGCGCTTTATAACAAATCGAGATGTACAGAGCATGGGTTCCTTTTTCTAG
Source organism: Mermis nigrescens (assembly GCA_036768485.1). Lineage (NCBI taxonomy): Eukaryota > Metazoa > Nematoda > Enoplea > Mermithida > Mermithidae > Mermis > Mermis nigrescens. The sequence continues at coordinate 41,577 of JAVLUZ010000611.1, read as the reverse complement.
CGACTGATAGATGACGAATATAAAGGAAAGGAGATCCGAAGACAAACGAGAGGCACTCTGGCAGGGCTCGCACTGGATGTTAAACACTGTGTACTCGAAAAAGATTTGGACGAATTATCTGGTTTATGGCAACATTTCAATTCAAATGGTCAAACATGTTTGAAAATTTTTATGATAATTGTATTTGTCAATATGTAAATTGTTTGTTGTAATAAAAAACCAGTGCTGTTAACTTATAAATAACAATTTTTGTATAACTTTTAAAGATAAAAAATGAATAAAACATTAAAAAAGCTTTATTATGATAGTGTGACTGGGTATACTGGTGCAAACCAGCTGTATCTCAGAGCCAAAAAGACAATTCCAAAGCAAAAATAAAAGAATGGTTAGAAAACAACCAATGTATTCTTACACAAGCCAAACTCAAAAACGCTATTTGCGGAATAGAGTGCTTGTAAGTAGCATTGATGAGCAATGGCAAGCAGATCTTGCCAACTTGCAATCGCTCAGCGAGTTCAACGACGGGTTTAAGTATTTGTTGAACTGTATAGACCTGTTTTCAAAGTTTGCCTGGTCATTAAAAACCATTAAAAACGAAAAAAATCAAAAGGAGCTAATAACAATTTATCATTCGATGTTATTTTAATAAATTTACCACTATTTTTGCAGAACTGTTCTACACTCGTAGTGTTGCCTGTCCCTGTTTGTCTACCTGTAATTACAACAGAAATGGACATGTCTTCATCAAAACAAAATTCCTTATTTGACTGAACGACCCTCTCAATTACACTTAAAATTTTATCTTCATTAACATGCTGGCGTTCTGTAAAAGGAATCATTACAGGTGTGCTTAAGCTTAGGATAAGCTAGATGTCTAATATCAAATCCAACCATGCTATCATGTGGGTATTTGTATAACATTTTCTGTGTTGCATCCTCAAAGATCGCATTGAGAACACTGAAATTTTCAACTACTTTTTGGAACTTTAATAGAAATACACTAGATTCACAGTTAAACCTTCAACATGCCTACTTGACAGTTCGCCTATAGTGTAGTAATCATCAATTTCCATTTTTCAAAGCATCTAGTTGATCGCCATATTTATAGACAATATTTTTGTCACATTGTGGAAATTTTTGTCAATTTGTGAAAATTTTTTGTCAGGGTGTGAAAATTTGTCAAATTGTGAAAATTTTTGTCACGCCAGAAAATTTTTTGTCACAGTGTGGAAATTTTTTGTCAAGTTGTGAAAATTTTTGAAAATTTTTGTCAAGTAGTGAAATATTTTTGTCGAGTTGTGAAAAAATTTTGTTACTGCTAGAAAATTTTTTACGTGCTTAAGCATAGTACTTTTGTCGGTTGTGAAATTTTTTATCACGTTGTGAAATTTTATTGTGTTGTGAAAATTTTTTGCCGGTTAGAAGTGAAATTTTTGTCAAGTTGTGAAAATTTTTTGTCACGCTAGAAAATTTTTTGTCATTATAAACATTTTTGTCAAGTTGTGAAAATTTTTTTGTCACGCTTGTGAAATTTTTTGTAAAAAGTGTGATAGGTCAATTCATATGTACTAAATATGTTCCCTTGCAAGTATCATTATTTGAGAAATGGCATCTACCATTGAGACGATTATTTCTATTCCAGAGCACTTTCCATTGACAATATTAAAATCAAAGTTACTAGCCGGTTTTTGTATATTGAAGCAGTCGAACAGAAGGAGCCAAGGTTTTGAATCTTACAAAATACTTCTTCAAAATCCGTAAGAAGTTACAGCAAAATACGGACATTAAAATTCAAAGCGTATTTCAGCAAGAAAATGGTCCGAATTAGCACTTTCAAAACAGATCAGAGAAATCAGAACTAATGGTTGATAAATGGTTAGCTCAAAGCAAGCCAAAACTACGCTCTACTGTCAAACAAATTCAAGAGGCAGCAAGAAACGTTGAGAACTTTATCGAGAAACTTCAAATGATGGAAATGAGAATTCTCTATCAATGATATTATAACGACATTTATCAAGCATAGTCGAAATTAATTTGTATGCTGTATGTACAGCTCATACTGTGTTTTGCTCCTGTGAGAATAAAAGCCATGTATATATTGTGACATGTCAATGACTTTATCAACCCGTTGTCAGACTCCTACCCACATGCAATTCTCTTTCTACAAGCTCATAAAATTTGCAAAGATTAATTTGATAACCTATATTGGCAGATCCTACAAACAGTTGAGGCTGACCCTTAAAGCATCGGTTTTTAAATTTTATAGTCAATACCTGTCCTTATTGCAGCTTAACCATTTTTTATTGTTTTAGCTCCTACACACACAATTTTACCAGACTTAAAAATCAGTAGTGTTGCCTGAGGTAGTCGTAGTACAATGCCTGGAAATTTCTTGGGGCTGTACTGTGTTATATTTGATAATCTTTAGTGAATTTCCTCCAATTGATAGAGCTCGGCAGAGCGTTGTTAGAACAATATTCTGTATTTTCAGGGCATTTTCTATAAATAGTTTACAACAATGTATCTGTGCATTTTTAATCGTAAAATGATTTTTCAACACCCTTTACATGTATTCTTTTCTTGATTCCACAGTCTGGCAAAACGACATTTGTCAGACATTTGATTGAAAATAGAGAACGTTTGATTGATAAAATGAATAAGATATGGTGGTGCTTTGCAGAAAATCAGCACTCTTACAGCAAAATCAAGAATGTTTCATTCATAGAAGGGCTTCCTTGATTTTAGTCATTTAAAGAGTTTAGCCCTCACCCTGCAACTTTTGATACTGATGATCTGATGCAGGAGAGCAAATCATACAAATATTTACTAGAAGCTGTCATCACTGAATATAAGCATTATTCACATAGTCCAAAACTTGTTCCTTGAGCGGCTTAGAACTTCACGTATAAATTCTGATTACATAGTTTTATTTAAAAATCCTGCAGATCAGCTGCAAGCTCAAGTTTTGCCCCATCAGCTTTATCCTACTAATCCTAAATACTTTCTAGAAGCATATTCTGATGCTATTTCTAAACCCCACGGTTATATTTTGATTGATCTCACACAAAATGCAAAGGATACACTTCGATTGAAAACTGATATATTTAATAGAAACCCCACTGTTTATATACAAAAAGCTATAAATACCCATGCTCACAAGGAGTGATACCAACAAAAATGGCTCCTGAACGATTAAAACGAAATATCGCTTGTTTACATCTTTTGTGTAATGCAAAGAAAAAATCAGAGAGATGCGCTTATAAATACTGCAAGCAGAGACCAAATTCTTTGTCTTTGTGACTGTGCACAGAATCTTTTAAACGGCAATATTCCTATTTCTGAAAAAGATATTAGAAAACTGCGAAGATATAAAAATCAAATTAGGTTTTTGACAGACAATAAGCAGGCAAGAATAAGAGACAAGAAGGATATTATACAAAATGCAGTGGTTTTCACTTTTTTACCACTCCTGCTACTGTCTATTGTAGGTAGTCTAATAGCAGACGCAATTACAGGCAAGAAATAATGAAATACACAGAAAAAATGATTTTATTACCAGCCAATATAGCTGAATCCTAAATCTGTTGATGCTTTATTGAATTCATTAGATATTGAAATGCATATAAAATATTAAATAATAACAGTATTTCCCCTGAAATAAAGCTTGCAGCATAACCAGGTGCTTGCTAGGCATCAGAGATTGCAGGAAAAGGAAGCACCAACCTTACAAAATTGACATTATTGAAGAAAGCATCTGGTGATGAAATACTACAGGAATACCACAAGCACAACATCAAGCAGCTAAAACACTTTTACACTATATTCAAACTAGCCCATATATTGCAACAGAATAAAATGGCGAGCTGGTTATTAATGGTCGGAAAATTTATGGCTCGTGTGTGTAAATATTGTAGATTTAATACATGATTTGGCTTGAGGGCGAAAAACTATTGGTAAACTTCCTGGTACAAAAGAGCTAATGAAAAGCACTTAATCAAACAAATACTCCAATTGGTATTGGCACAAAGCTGGAAAAGAAATCTTTGTAGATGCACGGAGCAATGCAAATTTTGATTGGGATGAAAGTCTATAAATACTATGTTAAAGACCTTTTTTATTAATAATCAATAAAAAATGCATGTACAATTTACTCCTGACAATTTAAGTATTTGCTATACTATGGGGGCAGGCGCTAAACGGTTATGGGTTGGAGGGATTTAGAGGGATTCCTCACTACGTAGGTGTTGGCCTAGGAAGTTTTTTCAAGTCTCTTTTGAATGGCAGTCCCTGTTTTAAGATCTATTGGTAAAAGCGTTGGTAAACATGCCTTAGTTGCAGGATCAAATATTGCTTCAGATGCTGCCCAAGGAAAACCAAGCCAAGGCAACTAAGGAGCATTCAAAACACGAAGCAGCACAGCTTTTTGAAAAAGCCTCTAGAGCCCTTCAACAGCAGGGGGAGGGTCTTGGGACCTGACCAAAGTCTTTAAATACTCCGACAAATGATGTTTTTTCTAAAGTCATCAATCACGATGGCACTAAGAGATACAAAATCACTACTACACAAAAAGGAACTAGATCTGTTCACAGTCCCCCCAACACAGGTAGCTATAAAAAGGGGTTTTGGGATGAAATTCAACCCATGCATCCAATAACTAATGATGGACATTACGAGTTTAGAATAACGCCTGATCCGCATTACTTACAATTAAGCAAAAATTACATTTATATGATGTTGAAAATTAAAAAAACTGGCAATTTCAGCAGGAGCTGTTGTACCAGATTATGCAACTAATCAATCTTATTAGAAAGACATTCTTTAAGCAAGTAAAATGCTTTCTTGGCGGGCAGTTTGTTTTTGATAGTTCAGACAAATACGCATATAGATCATATTTTGAAAGAGAGCTAAATTATGGATATGATGCAAAAAATTCACATCTCCAATCGGCTCTTTATTTCCATGAAGGTAAATCCAATGTTGACAGTAAGATCATGAAGCCTTCAAGCATGCGTGCAGCAATGCTTGTATATTGAAAATATTGTAGAGGTATCAGCACCATTACATATTGACATGTTTTTACAAGACAGATATCTGCTCAATTTCACAGACTTCCGCATAGAACTACACAGAAACAGTAATGCATTTATTTTGCAGTGTTTTGAAGATATTAACATTGACCTACAGATTGTTCAGGTGAAATTCTTATTAGGGAAGTAGAAGTCTTACACAGCATCAATTTGGCTCTAGAACAAACAATGTTGCAATATACAGCAAAATACCCAATTAGACGAGTAGCAATGACCAACTTACATATTGGAAATCCTGCAAGAGAAACACCTAATTTTACATTATTTAATGGGCAATTACCTAGACGCATGGTTTTTGCATGAAGATGGAAGCGCATACAGAAGCAGTCTTTCAAAATCACCATTCAATTTCTCAAACCATTCAGCATTCATGAGGTGAGAGTAACATGCGGAGGTCATTTTCCTGCACATCCACCGGATATTTCATTCAAGCAGGATAGATACCTACAGGCTTTTAATCACATGTTTGAGGCACTAGATATTGGGCGCAAAGGAAACTTTATCAGCAGAGAAGAGTTTAAAACCAGTCATTGTTTTGTTTTTGACTTAATGCCCAATGAGGATGATGGCGGACACTTAATAAGAGAAGGAACCACTAGTGTACACATAAAGTTTAGTGAAAAAATTACCTGATTTGTGAGCTGAAACGCTATATACGCAGAATTCGATAATTTAATAATGATTGATAACAATAGGAACACATTTCATGATTTACGACGCCTAAAACATGAACACCATTGAAATATTTAAAATTCTTAAAGTCAATATAAAAAATGATATATTTTTGGGAGTTTTCCCACTAGATCTTTACCACCAATAAAAAATTACCCTGCAGCTATTGTAGTAAATTTAGACTTTAGCCATGAACTTGGCTCACACTGGGTTGCATATATTTCGACAATATGAGACATTGCGGGTCATTTTGACAGTTATGGGCGAAAGCCTCAAGCATGTCAGATACTATATCAGTAAAAAATGCATATGCTTATACATACAATAATATGCAGGTACAGGATTTTTCTCAACAACATGCGGGCATATGTGTATTTACTTTCTATTTTAGCGCTGTCAAGGCGTTTTCTAAAAAATATTATATTATCTATGCAGAATGAAAAAATTTATTAATACTTTGATCAATTTAAGTTATAAACATGGATTCTAAACAATTCTACCTCATACTACCGACTAATTCCGACTTATCCAACACTGCCTCCAGCTTTATAACCAGGCTGCCAGGCAAATTACGCTAAATGGTGAATGGGAAGTTGAACTGGCTGAAATCATTTATGCCAATACGTGGCACAATGTAAATAGCAGACAAAATATGCTACAATTTTTCGATATTAAAACAAGTATTGAGAGTTAAGATGCTCATCCCCCAGCCAGGTATCAGTACATTTCCGATCTTGTGGATACAATAAACAATGCTATAAAAACAGCAGGTTTGAAAGAAAACTATGACTATACTCCACACATAAGCTTTAACTATGATGAGAATAGGAAATTTTGTAATCTTACGCTAAATACAGAGCATGTTCAGAACATAAAGCTATCAAAACATTTGACTTATATGCTAGGTTTTTTGGAAAGAGAGCTATTACTTTCAATCGCATACATAAGAATAACAATGTATCTATAACTGCCCAACATTCTCCCGATATTCTAGGTGGAATGCATAATTTTTTCATATATTGTGACAGTCGCACCGCTAAAATTGTAGGTAACGTGTTTACACCTTTATTGCAGGTTGTTAACGTTTTAGGAAATTATACAGATATTGTAAATCACTCATATATTAGCCCTCATTATCTCGGTTCTAAAAAAAGAGTTCAATACCATCGAAATTAATGTTAAAAGCGATCAAGATGAACTTGTTTCATCTGAGTTTGGAAAAACTATTATAAAACTACATTTCAGACGCCTATAAATACTACTAAAACACATATATTCTCATAATTAAAAAATGATTCTACGAGTTTATTGTTTATTACAATAATAAGTGCAGAGTGAATTGTATATACCAAAACCAGTCCAAAGGTTCGCGAAGGACTAAAACGTTTGAAAATGTCTCAAGAAACGTGCGATCAGTTCTTCTCAAAGATAGTTGCGATTTTCGAGTATCTAATTGGAAAAATTTAACGCAAGAGTTTCAAATTTAGAATTGATAAACTTTAACCCTTTTTGTAAAAACTGTTTAAAAATTGACGAAAATTTCAATGGCATGAAAGTAGAAGGGAGGTGCCTGGAAAATGAAGTAAAATGTAGGTACAAAGAAGATTTGAGTAATTTATCTAATGAGATTAAGCTGTTTGGTTCTATTAGTAACGCTAACAATTTTATATGCTGTTTGGTTTATCAAAAAGGAAATTGTGCACTGGCGGACTTAAACCCCTTTTAATCATTAGTCAACGCCCACTTCACTCGCACCATGCCATGGACGTAACCAGAGGGGGTCAGTAGGGTCTTTTGACCCCCCCCCCCAATGGAATCATCACAAAAAAATTCAAAGGGGGGAGTAAAGGAAAATAAGCCATCTTCAAGTTGAACGTCATTTTTTTACTATTTGAGACCCCCCCCCCCAAAACTGTTTAGACAAACCCAAAAATAACATCCTGGTTACGTCCCTGCATGCACTCGTTTTATTCAACACACGCGCATACGTAGCTTGTTGCCTGCGCCTATACTTCAATGCTGTTCTCTCAGCTCACCTCAGGGAGCAGATTTTTACGTCATCGCCTATGTTATAACATAGGCTATCCTACAGCGTTGGGTTCTCAGGCTGCCGGCCATTATTACTAACCGTTGGGTACCTGCATGGCTGAAGCGCATAAATTTTTGATGAATCCGTAATAATTTTATTTGTTCGCATGCAGTGTTTGAATTTACGTTTGGATCAACAATATTATTAAGGAATAAAGTTGTTTGGGCTAAAAACGATGGGTATGAGTAGTAGTATAGCGTATCACTCTGGGGCTTACAAGTCCGAACTTTGTAATTCCGGAACTTAGAAGTCCGGGAAGTTGCCTATGCTGTAGCATAGGCAGAGGCGGCCAACAGCAGGAAAATGGGGGTAAAAACGTGTGCCCTGGCCCGGGGAGGGTGCGCCCTGCCCCATGTTATAGTGTAGGAGGGGGTGAGGTGCGCCCCGAGTGCGCCCTGGGTTGGGAATGGGGTAAATAAGCCTAAGGGGATCGTGGTCATAAGCCTAAGGAGCAGTTCTTGGGTAGTTTGGGAACTTGAAGTTTGGGAACTATGTAGTTTGAGCAAGCCAGTTGCCCCCACACAGTGCAAAAAAAGAAAGAAATTTGCTTGGGATTTCTCGAATATATGTAGCTGCTAAAACCATGTGAGATGGGTTTTAATGCCACTACAGCTACTGTTCTTTTCATAAGTATGAGTCATGATTGTTCCTGAACTTTAAGTTTGGGAACTTTGTGAAAGGTGTCCCAAAAGTGCCGCAAGCCTAGAAGTGGCGCATAAGCTGCCAAGGCCCAAAAAGGGTTCATAAGCGCCGCTATAAGCGCTACTGACTGCCTTGGGGCAGTTTTGTAATTAGATCATAATGATGATTATTAGCAGCATGCAAATGAATGACTTTATTGGCAGTAGGTCCTTGAAAAAAACAAAATATTGTTATAATATACTTTTATTTGGTAGTCAGGCACTAGAACGTTTTGAATTTTTCTTACAGCCTCAAGACCATATTTTTCTTCATTGATATTAATAGCCTTTTGCATTAAATCTAAAGCTAGCTGCTTTGCAGAGTGTGCCGCGCCTTGTCACCTTTTGAATAGATTCCCATTTAGGGCTACTGTCTAGTTTTGCCATTCCTGTTACAATAGCTCTAGCAAGCGATAAATTATCCTTAGAACTGATTCTTATGTAAGGCTCCTCCATTTTTGCAAAACTCGCTCACATCACATTCTACACCAAAAAACCTATTTGTGATCTTTTATCAACAAGAACTACTTTAAACTCCATGTCCTCATTGGAACAAACTCATTTTTGGACTGAGACACATTTTCTATGATACTCAAAACCTTATTGGCATTTAAGTACTGGCGTTCGGTGAATGGTACTAATACGGGAGCATAAAGGCTACGTTGTCTGATCTCAATGCCTACCATACTGTCGGGAGGGCAGCCATGTAACACTTGTTAATGGCTTCTCAAAAATCTGATCGAAAATCTCAAAGAGATTAGGGCAATCATGTAGATTCTTAAAACGCAACAAAAATGCCTTAGCAGTTGTCCTAAATCTATGATGGAAATGCTCGGAGTTCATGTATATCAAAGTAATGATTTAGATCCATTTTTGGGTAAAATTATATGAATAAGTACCCCTATTTATAGACAAAAACTTATAAATACTAAAATATTTTTCAATTAAAAATTAAAAATGGAGGAAATTCAGGAAATCAAAAAAGCGTTCATTCGTGGACACGGAAAGGAAACCGTATGGAAGTCAATAAACAGCCCATTGAGCTATGTGGTCGGAATCTAGATAGGCCCATGTAATTCTTGATGATTCAACTTTGTTATTTTTGCCAAAAAGCATCGTGTGAACGGGAATTTTTCGAAACTAATGGGGGTTGCGGTACATTAACATTCAGATGTGCCCTAGATGTGGTGAATATAATAGAACAGCGCAGGAGGTTGAAGTAGGGTGCTCCAGCGGTATGCAGCAGAAGCAGCCGAAGAAATAAAAGCTAAAATGGCTCAAGAAAAAGTCTATAAATATGAACTCACTTTCTCAACACACTTTTCATAATGTCTTAGAAATTACGGCTTCCTCCAGAGAGCTTGCCTACCAGCAGTTTATTGTTAAACTTGTTGAAAAAGCGTAAACGGCTTTTCTCAAATCGTGATGTTCAGAGTATAGGTGCGTTTTTCTGGAGAATTGTTAATGATGAGTTTAAGGAGCAAAGAAGAGAAGAGCTCAAACGTGACGCATTTTGGCAGTTTGCCTTAGACTTGAAGGATTGTATTCTGAAAAGAAAATGGAACAGCTGTTTAGCCTATGGCAACAGTTCAATTCAAATGGCAAGAACCTGTTTGAAAATATAAATGATAATTGTATTTGGTACAACGTAAATTGTCTTATATAGTCTCCTTTATAAATAGTAATGTAGTTTTCTCATAAAAATTGATAAAACATTGAAAAATTGTATTATAACCCAAAAACCGGGTATACTAGTGCTGCTCAGCTTTACACTCGTGTAAAAAAGCTGCGCCCTAAAGCAAAATTTAAAGATGTAAAGTTATGAAGGAAAAACAGCCAACTTATACCACAAAACCGCATTAAGAAAATATTTCAGGAACAGGGTTCTAGTGAGCAGTATTGATGGGCAGTGGCAAGCTGATCTGGTTGACTTCAAATCACTAGCTAAGCATAATGATGGCTACAAGTATTTATTGAACTGTATAGACATTTTCTCAAAATACTCATGGTCTATACCCTTGAAAAGCAAGTATTCTAATGATATTGTTGAAACTTCCAGAAAATCTTTTTAAGATAGAAAACCGTATAAATTACAGACTGATGCAGGTAAAGAATTCGTGAACAAGGAATTTCAGAAATTCTTTGTACCTGAATCTGTCGACTTTTTTGTTACTAAAAGTGAAATGAAAGCATCGGTAGTAGAGGTTGATTTAATCGAACAAGCAAAGAAAAGATGTGGCGGTACTTTACTAAAAAGAATACGTACAGGTATATTGATGTCTTAGACAATCTTATGTATAATTATAATCATTCGATGCATAGAACTATAGGTACATTTCCGGCGAACGGATTTATCAAAAATGAGCAAGAAATTTTAAATAAAGCCTTTCGCATTACAAAAAAGATACAGTATTTAGATTTGGATTTTGGCGATAAAGTAAGGTTGAGTAAAGTTACTACTTTGGAAAAGGATATTGGGCAAATTGGACCGAAGAATTTTATATCGTTAAAGAGTAGATACGCCAGAACACTACCAGTTTATATTTTAGAGGACCAAAAGGGCGAAAAATTGGAAGGTATTTTCTACTAACGAACGTAAAAATTGACGTTTCAACTGAAGATTTATTCATTGTTGAAAAGGTCTAAAAACTCAAAAAACGCGGCAACAAACTGATTATTTTGTTCGATGGAGAGGTTACCCGCCCAATTGATTCTTGGGTCCCTGATCTGATAAACGTATAAATGGTAATTTTGAATCTGATTTTGAAACAGGAAAAATGGAGGCTGGTCATTGTTTCTTCAAGCAAATTGCAAAATTTCTACTTTTCTGACACGTCATTTTAGTCTTTTCAAGTTTCATTAGGAAAATGCTCAGAAAAAAGGAGACATGTGCACCTCCTGTCCAAGTTATGCCAGTATTTAAGCCCCAAGGCTGAATTTTATTCTGCTAATCTTTATGCAAAAAGCTTTATTATGATCACATTTCTTCATCTAAAAAGCGCAAATTTTTTGTAAAGTTTGGAAAATTCCTTGCAAAGTTTTGGAAAATTTTTGTAAAGTTTGAAAAATATCTTGCAGAGTTTGGAATCAATTTTATATGCTTAAGGATAGCAAATTTGTAGACATTAGAAATTTCAGAAGTTTGAAAATTTCTTGCTGGAATTGAAAAATTTTTGCAATGAATGAAACTTTAGTTCATTCAATTTGGCATTGCTCAAGCATTGATTCAACTATTTTATGTGCTATATGCACTATGTTCTCTTTTTGCACTAGTGAGAATCATTTTTCCGCTTGTAAAGAGTAAAAACGTTACATTTCTGAATTTATATATTAAGCCAGGAAAGAGTTCTACTTCATACATGCATTTTCTTTTAACCAACTCATAAATTCTGTAAAGATTTATACAAAATCCTAAATCAGCATTTCTACAAACAGCTGAGGCTGTATTTTTAGGTAAAAGGCTTATGCATTTATTAGCTCTTATAAAATGTTATATTGCATTTTCGCTATTCTTAACTTTTTTAGCTCCCATGCATACTATTTTACCTGACTTGAATATCAATAATGTAGCATGAGGTGGTCGATATATGATACCTGGAAATTTCTGAGGGTTATATTGTGCAGTATTTGGTAATTTTGCATATATATCATCTAGATCAAGTGTGTGTTTAAGCGTAGTAAGCACTATGTTCTGAATAGTAACCATTTTCTATATATACCCACCTGTTTCTTAATACATATTTATAAACCATGATTTTTCAACACCCTTTTACTTGCCTTGTTTCTGGGCCAACAAAGTCTGGCACAACTTGTCAGGCAATTATTAGAAAACAGAGCACACTTGTTTGATACAAAAATTAAAAAAGATTTGGTGGTGCTTTGCCGAAAATCAGCTGTATAGGGAAATGCAAGATGTTTCATTTAGGAAGGGCTTCCTGATTTTAGTTATTTAAAAAAGTTTAGTCCAATGCCGCAACTTTTGATATTGTTTAATCTACCAAGAGTAAGGGTATTGCTCAAATTGTACAGTTGCACAAGGAGATGTCATCATTGGAATATTAGCATCATTCACATTGTCAGGTCACTTTGAAGGCCTCAGAAACCTACGACAAACTCTGATTATATAGCGTCTTATTTAAAAACCCTGCCGATCAATTACAGTCACAAATTTTGTTCGCCAATTTTATCCAACAAATTCCAAATATTTCCTAGAAGCTGATTTCCGATATGCTACTTTCAGCCACATGGCTATCTCTTGATAGATCTCACCCAAAATGCTAGAGATGAATTAAGACTTAGAACAAACATATTTAGCAAGCATTCGACTGTTTATGTAAAAAAATCTATAAATACTAATAATGACGGTGTAACCAATAAAATGGGTAAAGAACGATTAAAACGCAATATTTTGTGCTTACACCTTCTGAGTCGAGCAAGAAACCTCAAAGGGAGTCAATTATAAATACTGCCAGTAAAGATCAAATACTTTGTCTTTGTGACTGTGCAAGCAATTTTTTAAATGGTAATATTCCTTTTTCCGAAAAAGATATAAACAAACTTCGAGATATAAAATCAAATAAGACGTTCCGGCAAATAATAAACAAATCAGTACGAAAGACAGAAAAAATATTATAGTACAGGACGGTGGTTTTCTTCCTCTTTTTGTTAACTCCGATACTTACAATTGCAGGCGGCCTTTTAGCTGATGCAATAACAGGTAGAAAATGAAACATACTGAAAAAATGATTTATACCTGCTGAAATCAGCGAGCGGACTAAACCTATTGATGTTAGGCGGTTAGAGTCCTGGATAATGAGATGCAGAAAGTGTTGAACAGCAAAAATATACCATCTGATTTAAAACTTATAAAATATAATCAGATACTTGGCAACAAGCGATTGCATGAACAGAAACAGGAACCGTACAAAGCCAATATAATTGAACATACAAGTGATGTACTTAGCAATGATGAAATACTAACTGTTGTTAAAAAAATCAAATTCCTAAGGCTAAAATGCTTCCACTATATTTGTACAAACCCCTTTTATTGAAATAGAGTCTGATGGTGAGCTTGTTATAGATGGACAAAAATTGAAGGCTCAAAACATTACAGATTTAATTAATGATTTAGCATCAGTGGAGCGTAAGAAAATAAGCAGACATCCTGGTACAAAGGAATTGCTGAAAGTAAGTTGAACTGCACAATGTCCAATTAGCAAGTATTGGTTATAGACAAGGTAGGGAAATTTTTAAGTCAGCTGAAGAAGACTTTGACTGGGACGAAGTCTATAAATACCTTGTGTTTCAATTTTTGTGAAATAATCACAAAAATGCATGTTCAATTTACCTGACGATTACAACATTTGGCTGGAATATTACACGGGGCAAGCTGCCCAAATTGTCTATGGGCTGGATGGGTTCAAGGGTATCCCATACCAAGATGTGGTGGTCTCGGCAGTTTTTTTCCGCTCCCTGTTCAGAATTGCCGTCCCTGTTTTGCAATCTATTGGTAAGCACGTTGGAAAACATGCTTTAGTTGCAGGTTCAAATATAGCTTCAGATCTGGCCCAGGGAAACCTCTTTTTGAGTCTACTGAAAAGCAATCAAAGCAAGAAGCCGCCCAACTTTTGATGAAGCATCTCAAGCTATGCAGCAAGGAGAGGGTCTTGGTGCGCTCGCCCAAAGTCTATAAATACTAATGCACTCGATGCGTTTTCTAAAACATGGTTTCATAGACGTAAAATCTATTCGATACTAAAACTGAGTTGGACCTCTTTACGGTCCCTCCTACCCAAGTGGTGTAAAGGCGCTTTGGCATGAAATTACCCTACGCATCCTATTACTTTTAATGAAGGGCCATATGAGTTTAGAATACCTCCTGATCCTCATTATATTCAGCTGAACAAAAATTATAGCCTATATGCTACTAAGAATTAAAAAACCGCCAACAGTTGCTGCAGGACTGCGGTACCAGACTATGCCCCTATCAATCTTATAGAAACTTTTTCAAGCAAGTGAAATGTTTTCTAGAGGCTGCTTAGTCTTTGATAGCTCTGATAAATATGCATATAGATCATACTTTGAAACTGAATAAACTACGGGTATGATGCAAAGCACTCACACTTACAGGCAGCATTATATTATCATGATGGTGGCACTAATGTTGACACAAAAGATAGCAGAATCATTCAAAAAGCGAGCTGCTATGTTTAAAGATGAGAATTTTGTAGAAGTTGCGGCTCCATTGCATATTGATATGTTCTTGCAAGATAGGTATCTAGTTAATTTTACTGATTTTTGCTTAGAATTACACAGAAATAGTAATGCATTTGTTTTTGGCAGTGTTTTGAGGATGTTAACTTAGACTTGAAAGTCTCTGAAATGAAATTTTTGTCTGAAAAGTTGAGGCGGGACACAGTAAATTTAGCTCAGAGCAAACAATGCTTTCATACACAGCCAAATATCCTATAAGGTGCGTAGCTATCACTAACTTGCATATATCAAACCTGCTAGGGAAACGCCAAATTATACATTGTTCACTGGTCAGCTACCTAGACGTATTGTATTGTTTGTTGAAGGCAGTGCTTATCGAAGCTATCTAGGCAAAATCGTCTCTTCAACTTCAAACCTTTCAGCATATATGATGCAAAGTAACGTGTGGGTATAACCTACCCTGCTTACCCACTTGGCATTGCATTTAAGCATGATAGGAATTTTTGCAAGCCTATAATCAAATGTATGATGCACTCGATATAGGCTGTGAAGGTAATTCTCATTAGCAGAGATGAGTTTAAGACAAGTCACTGCTTTTTTGTATTTGACTTGACACCTGATGCAGATGATGGGGGCATTGGGATCTAGCACATGAAGGGAACAACAAGCATAACTGTAAGGTTTGCTGATAATTTGCCTGATTCTGGGCATAGAAATCATTTATATATGCTGAATTTGATAATTTAACATTGATTGATAAAAATCGAAAGACATTTCATGACTATAGTGCATAAACATGAATACTATGGAAGTATTTAAAATTCTTTGAACGTAATATCAAAATGGATATGTTTTGGGCGTTTTTCCATTAGACCGCTTACCACCTATAAAACTATCCTGTAGCTATAGTGGTTAATTTTGATGCTAGCAATGAGCCTGGTTCACACTGGGTTGCTTTGTATTTTGTAAGCAAGAAACGCTGTGCCTATTTTGATAGCTATGGCTTAGAGCCACTCAGTAATTGAAGCATTATATTTCTGATAATGCGCTTTCATTTACATACAATAATGTCCAAACACAAGGAATTTTTTCCATTGAAGGTGTGGACATATGTGCATCTACTTCTTATGCAGGAGTAATGATATTCCCTTCAAAAATATTGTTCTATCTATGCTGAGTTGAAAAATTTATAAATACTTTGATAAGCTTAAATTATAAAAAATGGATACTAAACAATTCTATTTCTAACGTTTCCGAGCAATTCGCAGCAATCAAATACTGCAGCCACATTTCTTACCAATCTGCCTAGACAAATTGTATTGAATGGTGAGTGGAGGTTGGTTTAGTAGAAATAATTGAGGTTAATACATGGCACAATGTTTCAGGACAGAATATGATACAATTTTATGATATAAAAAACAATGTGCGACAAAATTGCTTATTCTCAAGCAAGATATTTAATAGCAGATGACCTCATTCAAACTATAACCAATTGTTTAAAAACGGTCAGTTTGAAAGAAAATTTGAATACACAGAGTACCTGACTTTCAAGTATGATGAAAATAAGAAATTTTGTCACATAGTAATTAACACTGATTACATTAAAAGCTTAAAGCTAACGAATGATTTGATGTATATGTTAGGCTTTTTAGATAGTCAGCTTAAAAATATACTATACTTACGTCTAGAACTGACCATATTGCTCACCATTCACCTCGATATGCTAGGCGGAATGCATAACTTTTACGATAATATGCATATAGTTGAGCCTTCAAATCGTTGGAAATATTTTCGCGCCGCTTCTGCAGGTTGTGAATATAGAA
This sequence comes from Mermis nigrescens, assembly GCA_036768485.1. Taxonomy (NCBI): domain Eukaryota; kingdom Metazoa; phylum Nematoda; class Enoplea; order Mermithida; family Mermithidae; genus Mermis; species Mermis nigrescens. The sequence continues at coordinate 25,013 of JAVLUZ010000611.1, read as the reverse complement.
GGAAAATATATGGATATTGTTAATCACGCATATATTAGTCCGCATTATATACCTGTGCTCAAAAATCATTCAATACCATTGAAGTGAACATTAAAAGTGATCAAGATCTGCCCGCATTCTGAATTTGCAAGACTATCCTAAAATTGCATTTCAGACGACAGTAGATTATAAAAAGAAGCAGTGCTGCTTACATTAGAAAAGATGATTTTCTTGTTAGTGCTCTTACGTTTTACATATAGGCTTGATCCATATTGTGATCATTATGCAAATGAGTCTACCATAGTTTGTCATAATTTAGCAGACTATAATAGGCTAACTAGATCCGTTCAAAACATAATCTTGAAAGAAAGCTGTGATTTTCAAGTTTCCGATTGAAAAATTTAACAACATGCCTGTCAAAACTCGAATCTATGAAATTTGAGCCCGTAAAACCTGTATGAAAATTGATGAAAATTTTCAAGGAATTAATATTGAAGGAAGGTGCCTAGAAAGCAATGTAAAATTTGTGCATAAAGAAGAACTCGGTGCGATTTCTAATGAACTTTTAAGCTGTATCGCCATTTTAGTCACTCTGACCATTCTTTACATCATTCGCTTCATAAAAACGAAATTTTACAACATTTACTTACGAAAAGGCATCCTAAATCTGTCAAGAAGCATATAGAGCTAACCAAATGTTATTATTTTGCAGTGAGACAGTCATAGCGATTTTGGACCTCAGTAGAGCTTATAGACCCTTTTTGGGCGTTGGCGGCGCTTATGTGGCATTATGGCGCCATGAGCCACTTCTAGGCCTTTGCGGCACTTTTGGGACACCTACACAAAGTTCCCGAACTTAAAGTTCAGGAACAATCATGACTCATACTTATGAAAAAAGACGGCGCTGTAGTCGCATTAAAACCCATCTCACATGGTTTTAGCAGCTACATATATTCGAGACATCCAAGCAAATTTATTTCTTTTTTTGCACCGTGTGGGGAGCAGCTGGCTCCCCTTAGGCTTACATAGTTCCCGAACTTCAAGTTCCCAAACTACCCAAGGACTGCTCCTTAGGCTTATGACACGATCCCCTTAGGCTTATTTACCCCATTCCCAACCCAGGGCGCACTCAGGGCGCACTTCACCCCCTCCTACACTATAACATGGGGCAGGGCGCACCCTCCCCGGACCAGGTCGCACGTTTTTACCCCCATTTTCCTGCTGTTGGCCGCCTCTGCCTATGCTACAGCATAGGCAACTTCCGGAACTTCTAAGTTCCGGAATAACAAAGTTCCGGACTTGTAACCCCAGAGTGACACGCTATACTACTGGTATGCGTTGCTGAAACGACAGGCCAGAGACAAATCGATTTGGACGAAAAAATTCGTTTTCCTAACGGTTTACTACCATACGATATAAATAAATTTATATACAAGATTTTAATTACACAATCGTACGTTGGAGTAGAATTTTGAATCCGCTCGAAATTCAGCTACGTAGCTTCGACGCATTCTTTGACGTTCGTAATCTTATCTCAAGTTTCGAAAATTTTACGCGTTTAAATGAGTTGACTATAAGTTTTTCGGAAAAGACTTTAGACATTACTTTACGCGTAGGATGATTTTTTAGAATTCCTTAGCACGTACATAACACAAAACGTTTATTATTAATTTCTCTTCGCGCCAGCTAGGGTTTTAAGATCGATTTAGATTTCAAGATTTTATTTTGCCGTATTACAATCGATGTGAATACTGGGAATTATTGTTGACACGACGGAAAAATGGCCCTTTTTGTGCATTTATTAATTGTATCGATCACGATGGTTTGAAATTACGTAACGTAATGGCGTAATTTTCCGAAATAAAACATTGACTGAAAATTTGGGTTTCCTTGCTGTGATTATATGGGTATATACGTCACATACTTATTTAATACGCGTAAAGGGAAGCATGGGGGGACGCCTTGTCATTGTCAATCATTTAGATAACATCATAAAAAATGCGATTTTTGTTGCTTTTGTCGATTTTAATTTATTTCCAACCTATTTTATGCAATTTATGCGCTTATTTCTCGTGCAATATACCCGAAAAATCGCTATGTGAAATTACCCCTGATTGGTATACGTTTGACGATGGCGGCCAAGTAAAAAGTTTTCCGATTCCTAAAAATGTTAAAATACTGCAAAAACGTCGTTTTTAGATGATCAACGATATCTTTACAAACCTGGTTTACACACTCACCACCCCGGTGCAACAGTTCGGATCCCATGCTTTCATCTCGAACATCTTTTTTTACCAGCCTAGTAACACTACAATCAACCTGCTGTGGCCTCAACACCGCGATCCCAACAACCTACATACAAAAAAGTAAGAAAAAAATGATTCGGTGCTTATTGAAAAATTGATAAACATTTTGATTTAAGTTCCTTAACTACCAAATTTTCCACCCAGTTTTCAACAAGCAATGCTCCATCATCAACAACAACGGGCCCAATTTACACCCAGACCACTGCTCAACCTATCTCCACTGCCCCGAAATCACTAGTTACAATGGTTTTCACCGGCCAGACCCCCCAAAAACGCCCCAACTGGACACCCGTCATCGCCACTGCCTCGATTTTTTGCTTTTTTAATTTTTTAATAATTATGTATTTATGTATTCGTAATTCTCGCACTAACGATTTGCCTCAAGTAGCCGAGGAAATAGAGTTGTTTCCTTTATAGCTTTAATAAAGCTTAATTTATATTATTTACTTTATTCTGTGTCTTGACGTTTGCGTTTGCCTCTCGTGACGAACGCTTGATTCACAGCTTCTGCCAGCGTTTGATCGGACGGAAAAAAGCCCTCAGCTGCTGGCTGGAGAAGACCGCCGACGGATTTCTTTCTAGATGTGTTAGAAAGCGGTCCCAATCGGACCAACTTGGCCCTGCGCCAGAAATCGCCAATCATACGTGGGCAGCAAGAAAATTCTGGGGGGGGGTGCAAGATTTTTTTGAAGGTCAAAAAATGGCCTTAAAAATGGTGGTAGGGCGATAAAAACACCATTTTTCGACGTTTCTCATCCAGCACTATCCATTGGCATCAAAAAAATTGCGAAAAAACCGAGAAAACAAAATTTCAAAGATTGAATTCTGGGGGGTATTTTGATTTCTGGGGGGTATTTTGGTTTCTGGGGGGTGCATACTCCCCAAACCCCCCACGCCCAGGTGTGTCGCCAATCAGCCTAGGGTCTACGTTTTATCTTTTTTCCTGTTTTTTTGTCTTATTGATAGATTTCTATAATTTTGGTAAAAAAACTCGTAAAACTGCATACTTTCAGCAAAATATAAAAATTTTACAAAAATATTTCGCAACATTACAAAAATATTTCACACCTTGACAAAAATATTTCACAACTTGACAAAAAATTTCCACAACTTGACAAAAAATTTCCACAACGTGACAAAAAATTTTCACAACTTGACAAAAAATTTTGACAACTTGACAAAAAATTTCCACAACGTGACAAAAAATTTGCACAACTTGACAAAAATATTTCACAACTTGACAAAAAATTTTCACAACTTGACAAAAAAATTTCACAATATGACAAAAGTACTATGCTTAAGCACGTAAAAATATTTCACAATTTGACAAGAAATTTTCACAACTTGACAAGAAATTTTCACAACTTGACAAAAAATTTCCACAACTTGACAAAAAATTTTCACAACGTGACAAAAAATTTTTACAACTTGACAAAAAAATTTCACAACTTGACAAAAAATTTTCACAACTGGACAAAAAATTTTCACAATTTGACAAAAAATTTCCACAACTTGACAAAAAATTTCCACAACGTGCCAAAAATATTTCACAACTTGACAAAAATATTTCACAACGTGACAAAAATATTTCACAACATGACAAAAATTTTCCACGACTTTACAACAAATATCAATAATTGTTTTTAAACGGCAAAGTTCTCGGTAGTATGCAGATCCATGCAAATGAGTGGGAGACGAGACATACACGGAAGGGGACCTGTTCCTGGGAAATGATGAAAAATATATTTTTCGCAGCAATGACCATCAATTTATGTCTATTTTTGAGGCTGTCCCCCAGAAGCGCCCTGCTTCGCATCTACGGATAATATGCCTAGAAAACACTTGAAATAACTGCGAATTTTTTTTGTTATTTCCGCGACGTATTGTTATATCCTATTTCTCTGTATCAAACGAAACAGATCACATTTGCAGTGGTTTATCATATATTCGCTGATCTATATGGCTGCGTCGTTCATTTTCACTGTAATTTTTAGCAAAATTAGTTGTACATCATTCGTGACTTGTTGTGTATGTGCTTTCTTCGAACAGTAAATAATACATACAAGACATGCACGAGGGGGCATCTCAGCATATAAAAATAGGGAATTTAAGGTGAAAAGTACGGAAATCGGAAAAATGATTGAAATTTATTTTTGTGCTATTTTTTAGCACAACAATTTATTGACACCACCCCCAGATCGACCATGCCACCTGAGGAACAACACTGCAAGATAGACCATGATGTAACAGGCGACGTGGTGGGGGCCCCCTCCCCTCACACACCCCTCCTTTCCCGTCCAAATGTTCTATATTCTTTAACGTTGCACCCTGGGATGACGTCAGGGTGCAGATTTTTACGTCATCGCCTATGTTATAACACAGCCTATCCTACAGCGTTGCCCTCCAGGGTCCCGGCCATTACTACTAATATTAAAAAAAAGTAAATTGAACAAAATATGTCAAAATAATTTGTCCGAAAATTTGAGAATTTTAAGCAAATAGATAGCTAAAAACGCTTTAAAATGCACCATTTCTACAAATTTCTGGAAATTTTTGAAAAATAGACAATTCTGGGGTCATTTTTGCAGGGCGTCAGTTGCGTACATGTACAGCATGGGAATTCTGGGGGAGTCAGGCCCAAAAATTTTTAAAAAGTGCCTTTTTGGGCTAAAAAACGATGGGCATGCTAGTCTCAAAGTTATTTTTTGCGTTTCCTAGACTTAACTTTATTGCTGAGGTCATCTACTGCATACATACGTACATACATTTTGTATCATCATTTGTTTACATAATATAGTACCTAATCAGTCACCGTCCTGCATCATTCACTATGTAGAGGTGCATACAAACAAATAAATACCTTTGTACCAACATACTCATCATAAACTTGACCTACTTTAAACTTAGTCAATACATACATATATGTACAATAAGCTACTTTTATAATAATTTTTTTTAATTTCCTTCTGGCGCCGAAACGGCGGCGCCGAACTGGCTGGCGCCGAAACGGCGGCGCCGAACTGGCTGGCGCCAAAACAGCGGCGCCGAAACGGATATCGCCGAACTGGCGGCGCCAAACTGGCGGCGCTGAACCGGCGGCGCCGAAACAGCGGCGCCGAACTGTCCCTTTTCGGAATTTATGCACGTAGTTATGTGAAACAGACTATAATTCTTGCACAACATGACCGATCTGGGAGAGGGGTCAATTATTGAGCTTTTTTGGGCCAACATAGCGTCAAAACTATAGTTTGTTTCATTTAACTTTGCGGTTTTTTCCTGAATTAAATAAGCAAGAATCGGGCTACAAAATTGATTTACAATTTGAATGCATTAATGCGCTTTTACAATAGCAAACATCTCCCCATAACTCAGTATACTGTAGAATATCAAAACTATGGCTTTAGTTTAAAACACTTTTGTAGGCACTTTAAATTTTTTCGAAAACCTCTAATTTAAATGAAACAGATTATACGTCATTCCAATGTCTGGTCAATTTCGAAAGAAAACTTTGAATTTGGGCTTCTCTGCCCCGGTTTCTAAATGTTACCCTCTTAATCGTACATGATGCAGCACTCAAATTCTAGGGGGTCTGCATAATGTAAAATCAGTAGAAATCCCAAAAATTTAATTCAGGGGTCTCTAGACCAAAGGTGGGCAACACTAAATTCTGGAGAGTGCAAGAAAGGTCAAAAAATGGTCTTAAATATGGTGGTATGGCAGAATGACAATATTTTTCAACGTGTCTCATCAAGTACTATCCATTGACATCAAAAAATTGCTGAAAAAACGAAAAATTTAAAAAATTTAATTCTTGGGGGTATCCGGCCTTAAGGGGGGGGTGCACAGCCGCGGCAAAACTAACATTTTTCCAAATTGGAAATTATGAGGACTTAAAGAAATAGTCAGAATGCTGACGAATTCAAATGGCAAAATTTGATCGTTAAATTCTTTCTCTAGCTAAAATGTAGATTTGAATTCAATAAGCAATTTAAACCCAAGAATTTCAATGTATATAATCAATAGATAGATTCACAGTTTTTCACTTGAATTTAATTAAGTTTTAAAGTGAAACTGGAACAAACATTATCATGTTCTAAACATAAAAATACATGCTCTGAACTGAAATGCTTATGATTAATTTCGCTAATTCATTGGAAAAATTTATCTTTACCATGAATAAAATGAAGAGCTCGTAGCATCACAAATAATTCCCATTTTCCTTAAACACTGACATCATTAATTCATTGAGAGCTTACATATATCCTATAGTCAGTGTAACTGTAGGGGGTGAGATCTACAGTTACGTCACCTACTTAACCCTCCGTATATTGTCGGGAACGAAGTTCCCGAAGTCACCTTTTTCCAAGTTATTTTGGTGAATGTTGATCATGATACTTCGGGTTTTTTTCTATCTGTTAAAAATGTACTTGCGCGTGTTTTGCTAGCTGGACTAATAAGTGAAACACTTAGTTGTGCTGTAAATTTAGTTTTTTCTTATATCATTAGCGCTATTCAGGACAATTTTCGCAAGTTTCTCGATATTTGTGTAAACTTAGGTGGTGACCAACGTTCACCTCTTACCTAACCCGAATCTAATCTAATGCGCTCACACGGGGGTAATCGCCCTTTTTAGGGGGTCGATCACCAGCTGGCGACTTGGGGGTAAGTGGCCCGACAAGTTTGAGATAGCCCGGCCCTCTACGCATGCACCTAGTGAAACTTACATACTTACTTAACCCCTTTTAGATTAAGTCCCTAAATAATGTAAGTTTCCCGGAAACCTAATTGAGGGCTCAGACGAGATTATTATTTAACTTGTTTTGGACCGAATTCCGGTGCTTGAAAATATTGAGGGTTCCTAAGTATAGTGTAGCACAAGGACAGAAATTCAACAACACGGAAATTCAACCGAGCCCAACATCGTTAATTAAATAATTAATTTTTACAATATTTTTGAACAGAAAATTGTGGAGCAATAAAAAATGCGACAGCATGAAGGATGCATGCTGCCGACTGTCGTGTTACGCTAATGGGTTAAAACAAACAATGTATTTAAACAGAGGGCACAAAGCCCCGCCAAAGGCATGCAAATAAATGTTAAATTGGCGCACAAATAATATAATAAAAATGCGCAAGGGCGAAAGAAACTCGCCCACTACGCGACGAAACACAATGAGACTTCTTGCAGCCACGCAGGGAAAAACTAGGGACTACGTGCGGAGACTACTCGACGCACGGAAAAAGAAAAACAACGAACAGTGTGGAAGCTGGCGACTGGCGAGAGAGGCTCAAAAGCTCAATGTAAAACAAAAAATCTCAAAGTATGGGAATGATCGTCAAAACTGCGCTCGCACGCAGTTTTAAACGATACGAAAAAGAGGCGTATCAACGCGGACAAAGAAACGCGGAATGGATCTACAAGAATAACAATAGGCCTATGGGCAAAGCTTATGGTAAAGAATGTACAAACGGAATAGGCACAAATATGACACACACACATATGCAGTTTTAACACACATATGATATGATAGCACACATACCAATTCGTACTCAGGTCGCATTAAGCCCGAGTGCCCATTTTCCTATCCCGGATTTTTATTGAAAATATGTATGGGAAATGAAATGAAAATATGATAATTTTAGGATGGAAGGTGGTCCCGGGCGACACACTATAGTGTTGTGCTTAGCGGTCGCACACGTGCGTATGGAAATTGAGCACGAAACTCCACATCTGGGCCAAACAGTCATGGGAATGTAGGTACAACGTAGCGCAAAACAAATGGAATTTCGCGTTGAACCAACGCAGCGAAACAGGGTGTAGAGCGATCTCTACACTCCCCCAGATATCGAGAAAAAACGCGCAACAAAGTTTGTGCGCAAACTTTTTGCACAAAAGCGGTCAAGGCGTTGAGTCGGGCGATTATCAATTTGTGTCGGCAGATCGAAGCGGGATGCTGACACAATTTTATGCACAGATGTATGCATGAAAATCCACAAGATGATGTACGGCTACGTCAGACAATTGAGCAGCGGGAGACAAAAAACGATGCGTCGGTGACACGTAGACAAAAAGGTTTTGTGCAACGTAAGAAGTGACTGTTTGCCCGGGACCCGGAGAATTTTGAATTAACAGTAATCTATGATAGGAGGGCAGGTCACTCGGCTTAATTAGTATTGAGTACAAAAGGGTCGAATTATGAACAAATCGAGAACACATATGGACAAGGACAATAAATGAATCAAAGACAGACAAATACAATGAAATAACAAATATTTTTTTGGAAAAATCAGAAAAGTATACATCGTAATAACAATATGCATGGAAACAATGAATAATGGAGATATGTAAAAAAGATTGTTAGAAAAATGTCCTGAAGTGGAGAGAAAAATTTGAGTGTGGCTGCAGGAAAATTAACTAGCAAGAGAAAAATTATGGAAAAAACGATTAAAACGAATTAAACAAAAAATTAACGCACTGTTGGCGGTCGGTACATCGTCCTGGCACAGCGAAAATCAAAACGATGAGCAAATAGTTCAAATGCGGTGATCCAGTTGATCGCGAGGCTATGACGACTGAGTGGTACTACGACCATCAGTTGTGCGCGAAATAGTAGGCGTAACGCGCGACGTGGATCAGGCGCGGCTGTTTCCTCGCAACGGAATAGGCATAAAATGTGGCGCGGCGATATGCTGCTGGGCAGGATAAAGATCCTGTGATTGCATAACAGAAATGCGCGGCACGGATACAGACATCAGGGCTGTGCGATGCGGCGCAGTGGAATCGCGACGTCAATGATTGTCTACACGCGATGAAAACCAGGACTTATTAAAAACCATATATGAAAAGACGACTTTGTTCTACTTTCCGCTAGATATAAGAATAAATAGAAAAAATAGAGGATTTTCGGATTATTTGAAGATCGAGTTTAATAAGTTGAACTTAACTAGCATTACTCTTAGCTAAATGTATCAAATGGGTGTTTATGTCTTATTATTCAAAAGCTAGATATATGATTACAATACATTTGTCGATTTGAATGGTATTATACTTCTGATCAATATTAAATATTTTATTCTTATGCATTAATTTTGTTATTCTTAGCTGGACGACGCAATAACTTCTTCGAATGGTGTTACACGAAGATCGATCTGCATTGAAGATGGGAGTGGTAGAGTGAAGTTCACTTTATTCAGGTAAAATCTTAATTTTTATAGACGACATTTATCAATACATGAGGCGTAGTCACGATTGACTACAATATTAATAATAGTAGTAATAATAATAGTAAAAATAATAATAATAATGATGATAGTAATAACAATAATAATAATAATAATAACAATAATAATAATAATAGTAATAATAATAATAGTAATAATAATAATAATAATAATAATAGAAATATTAATAGTAATAGTAATAGTAAAAAAAGTAAAAAAATATTAATAATAACAAAAATAATAATATAATAATAATAATAATAATAATAATAATGATATTACTAATAGTACTAAAAATAAAAATAATAATAATAATATTAATAATAATAATAATAATAATAATAATAATAATAATAATAATAATAATGATAATAATAATAATAATAATAATAATATTATTATTATTATTTTTTTATTATAATATAATAATAATAGTTAAAACAATAGTAGTAATGATAATGATAATCAAAAACAGAAATGGTGGTGATTGTATGAAATACTACTACCTTTTAGGGTTTTGGAACTTTGAAATTATTATAAGAATACTGAATAAAAACGGCACGATTCAGCCTCTTAGGTCAAAACTTTTGAAGGAAAATTTTTTACATTTGAGCAAGAATAAATATCATGAATTTTAGTAACAACTGTACGTTTTTTTTTGAAAAATATATATATAATAAAATATTACATATTGATATATTCTACCATGTAGGTGTTATTTTTCAGAAATTGGGTGGATAATATTTCGTTTTGCAAAGTTGAAATGAATGTTTCACTTGTTAGAGCAAAAGTTCATCAGTACAATTCCATGTTTGAACGATTAGGTTTCGTTATGGCACCAGTCGCGTTAGAGCACCAATCGTCTCGTTATAGCACTTTGTATCGTTATAGCACTTTGTCTCGTTAGAGCACCACTGTGTCGCGTTATAGCACCTATGAGTCTCGTTAGAGCACTAACATGTCGCGTTAGAGCACCAAAATTGTCTTATCATGCTTTATACACGAAAATGACGGAGTTTACGTTATTAATGTACACATGCATAAAAATAAGCAAATTTTTGTCGCTCAAAAAATTATTAAACGAAAAATTACAGAAAATGTTGTACGTGATTTATATAGCGTGAAATTTCAATATTGACACGCTGAACAAAATCGGCATCATTTGGTAAGCCATTGTACGTATTAATAAAAACCTGCCCAGCGTTTGCAATTTTTTAGACTGAGATGCAAAAAAGCACAAGTAGATTTGGGAAAATCGATAATGTGAAATTATATGACTTTTTAAGATTTTAGTCAAAATTTTTGAAACTTTATTGTTGATAGTATATAATCATGTAGTTCTTCAAACAACGAAAAACGGAAGACGTAAAACTCAGAAAATGATGAAAGAATTAGCTTCAAAAACAGACACTTCGCGAAATCTGGAACTTCAGCTCTCCTTATTTCATGCAATTTCCGATTGTATTTTCCGTATTTCATGCAAAAAACGGACAAGTACAGCTAAATAATGTTTAATACGCGTTTTATAATATAGATACGTAACATTTTTTATTAACAGAAATACAGATAAAGGTACATTTCACTAAGCTAAAAGATACGTAACATTTTTTATTAACAGAAATACAGATAGAGGTACATTTTAATAAGCTAAAAGCTACTGAACAGGCAGTTAAAATGAATGAGCAATCGCTTTTATACGATGAATTTTCGATTTTATGGATTACACATGTTTCTTTTGTTTGTTAAATCTTCTGGCACAACATGCCTATTGTTGCTGCCTATTTATGCTTACTTATGACGTTTTCCAGGTCAAAATGTACGCTGTGACGACGTCAAGCAAATTGTAATGCTCTAACGAGATATTTTAGGGTCAATCCGTTCGAGTGCTCTAACGAGACACAGAATTGCCATAACGGGACACCTGAGTGCTCTAACGAGACATTTAGTGCCATAACGCGACTGGTGCTATAACGATACAAAGTGCTCTAACGAGACTGCTCAAAAGTGCTCTAACGAGACTTTACCGTTTGAACTACCACCGAGCCGTTCGGATACACGTTCTATAATAGGAATTTTTTCACTTTATCGGTCAACATTTAATTGTGTTATGATCGTGCGAAAACAGTTCTAGCTTATACTCCATTTGAAATAATCAATTTGTCATTTTTTTTATATAAAAATGGGTTTAAGTGTTATTTTCTGGGCAGTGGATTTGGGATAATTTCATAAGCTCTTATTAAAGAATAATTAATGTTAAGTGTTGAATGAGTGATAACGTAAAAAATTAATAATTTTTGGTTCACGTTTTTAACGATATTATATTGATTATTGCCAAAATTTGTGGATAGAAAAGTGTTCGAAATAAATGTACAATTGCCGAATCAAGCTTGCAGGAATTACTTAGAGAAACAGTAAAATTTAAGAGAAAACTAGTGGATAAATGTAATGAGATAATAACAAATAAGAGGTTTGGCTGAATTTTCATAAAAGTAGTAATTTCGCATCGATGACAAATGCAGAATATAGAGCCTCAGTGGGTCCAGAATTTCTCGTTAGGCGGACGTTCGATTTTTGAAAAACGTCGAAAATAGTCCGAAAATTTGTCGATTTTGATTATCATATCGATTTTTTATGATAGAAAAACAGATGTCTAATATAAAAAATAAAATGTTGTAATTTTACTACAAAATTCTTCTTCAACTATGTATAAAAAATTAGGTTTTTATGGAATTTAAGATAAGTTGTTTACATTTCGGTGGGAAAAATTAAAATTGTAACACTTTGCGATTGGTGTGTACAATTTCACTTATATGTCGAATATAAGTGTGCGAATTGAATGAATTATATATCTTTCATTATATTATTTATAGGAAGTACCAAACTCGATTGATCCTGACAGTACTTTGAACAAGCTAATGTACGTTTTGGAATCTGTTGATTTGTCAACGATTTGTCAGTTTTCTGTGAATGGACGGCCTTAATGCGGTTTTTTGGCAGTGAAACGATGCAACTGGTTTACGAACGTGTCCGAAATGTCGAAGAAACATTAGTAACAAGGGTAACAATTCTTATGTTCACTTTACTTTAAATCATTTTCGAACTATAAACTGTTTGGGAATGTATGTAATGCACAGGTTGGTCAAACCGGAGGTCAGTCAGACCGTGGGGTATTAAACAAAGTTGGGTGACACCAAAGTGCTGGGTGTAAAAAAATTTTTAAAATTCAAATATACGAATTAAAATGGTGCCATGGCGAAAAACATCGTTTTGCAACGTTTCTTGTCGAGTTCTGTCTATTGGCATCGAAAAATTTGTAAAAGAAGAACGAAAATTTCCGAAAGTTGTATTCTGGGGAGTATTGTTGGGTGTTTTCGTTTTCATGGTAGGTATTTGGCATTTTGGGGGTTACACGCACATCGCTAAAAGCCCCAAGCCCAGCTATGGTTCAGGTCGATCAAGTTTTCGTCAAAATGTAGTCAAAAACGTATCTACGGATATGATAGTTTCAACTGGAAAATAAAGGTTTTGTGAATTCCTCTTACAAATTTCATATGTAATTAATAACGATTGTTAAACTATGTACGATCATATGTGGACGCAGCATTTTAGGATAAAGGCTCAACAGGAAATTTCCAAAAAGGTGTCAAAAAGGATTTAAAATGTCTCAGAATAATGCTTTAAATACTGGTAGTTTTTTGGATAGGCTAGTAATTATTATGAAAGAATCTTTATAAGATTGTGGAGTTGGCGTGGTTTTAGGACAGGGCCAAAGATTAAATGTTACAAAGAGTGTCAAAAAAGGTTCAAAAAGTCCTAAAATGATGACTTAAATAGTGTGAAAGTATTATTTTTGTAATTGACAAAAAAGTTTTATGGAAAAATTTTTAATATTGTGCAGATTAAAGTATGATTAGTGGAAAATGCAGGATTTTAGGACAGGGGTGGAATAGGAAAAATTCAGCATTTCGTTTGAAAATTATGTAGGAATCGGCGCAAAAAGTTAAAAAAGTATTTGAGAAAGAGTATAAAATCATTGTTAATGTTTTATAGTTAAGTACAGTTGATGGGCTTTACTGTGGTGCGAATTTTCGCCTGTAGTGGCGGTGTCGGTTGCGCTCCGTCGTCCTTTGATGCACCAGTGAACTACATGCTTGAATGTTTCAAATTTTTGATTGTTCAGAAAAACAATACTAGTTTTAGGTCAATTAAGATGAAAAGTTATATGTTTAGATGCCTATGCTGTAGTATTTGTAAAAGGTGTTTGTTCGAAGAAATGGTTGTTGGACGAAGGAGAAAAATACATAGATGCTAAGTTTTATACGGATTCGTTATTGAAATTAATGGGAAGAACGGATACGGGCTTGATTTCTGCGTTCGATAAAGCTAGTTTTATTTTCGAATTGGAAGATATGTTGCCGATATAGAATTTTTTGGCGATTTTCGTACCGATTCAACGTGTGTAGTAACCGAAGTGGTTAGTAAACATGATTAACCTTTGTCAGCTGTATGATTTACGTTTACTTATCGATATGATTTATTGTTAAGCGTTATATAAAAATATAATTATTCTTTGTATTTTCACTTTGGAATTTAAAGATGTTGTGGCAATAATATCTGTGGCCTATTTTATCTCCTATTTTTTTTAAATATTAATTAGGTAAAAAAATTAATTCTTCTAGCTGAGCTTAGCCAATTTCTTTGTATAAACTTAGAGCCGTGTAACATTTGGGCAGGAGTTGGGTAGCAACGAATGCGATAAGAATGCGCGGACCTCGTCTGAGTTTCAGGATCAATAAATTTTCAACGGTCAAATGGTGTCGAAAAATTAATATTTGTCAGAAAAAACATCATTTTTCGTTTCAACTGCTTAAAAATTAATGAGAAACAGAAAATTGATTTTGTGGGCGGGGGGCTTTTTTGATTATTTGTTCATACGACCGCTACCATAGGTGAGCAGTGCGAAAGTTGTGTGAGTTCGTAAATTCTTAAAAGTCAAAAGATGGCCTTAAAAATGATGGTATGGCGAAAACACACGATTTTTCGACATTTCTCGTCAAGCATTATCGATTGGCATTGAAAAATTCAGAAAAATTAAAAAGATTAATCTTGGGGGTTATTGTTGAGCTATTTTTATTTTCTTGGTAGGTATTTGGTTTTCCGGGAGTATTTAAAGTATTGTGATTTATTTGAAAATATTTATAAATGTTTGTAAATTTCTGTACTTCATAAAAGGTTCATTTTCAGATATCTACGTTTTGTGAATTAATTTATTCCCGTCGTACACTTACGTATTTGCCGTTGTCGTTCGTTTGGTTATTCAAATACGATTTGGGGAATGACGAAAAGATATTGTTGCAAGGAGGACATTAAAGAAGGGAATGTGAAGAAGCGGACAGAAAAGGAAAGAATAGAAGTAAGCATAAAAGAGTTGTGTATTTTGTTTGTATCTTGCTCGTGGTTATGTTGTATCTGGCAGATTTTTGCTTGAGCTTACGTTTATGGAGTATTTATTTTAATACAAAAATAGGACATTCATGAAAATGAATAATAAAGTAGAAATTTTCAGTTAGACAACGGTTGGAGTAAAATTTTCGCAAGCAAATTTCATGAGTTACTGTAACTAAATTATGCTATTAAGTTGATAGTGATAAAGACTGGAAATCACACCTGGGCTAATACCGCTCTCCAGAAATCAAAATACCCTCAAAATTCAATTTTCAAAATTTTTTTTGTAATTCTTTGATGGCAATGGATAGTGCTTGATGAGAAACGTTTAAAAATGATGTTTTTCACCATACCACCATTTTTAAGGCCATTTTTTGAGCTTTGAAAAATCTTGCACCTCTAAGAATTTCGGTGCTGCCCACGTATACTGAAAATGTGTTATTGGCCACATGTAAAGTGATTTGTTGAAGAACTTTTTCATTGTTTTGAAGAAAGTTAGGACACAGCCCAGTGTCTACCGCGCTTATGAAAATTCTAAATCTGTCAGAGAGTACACGTGTAAAAGTGGAGCTTCTGCACCTAAGGTTGGCTGTTTCTTTCCGGTCGTTGTTAAATTTTACCCGTTTCCCATTGTTTGAATTATCTTTTTTCACACATTTGTCAAATTATTCATAATTATACATAAAGATGCATGCGACGTATTCGAGACATGAAGTTTTTATGTTCTAATTTTAAGTGTAATGGGCACTCTTAACCTGAATGTAAGTAATGTTGAAATTGTAACATTCTGTACAATATTTACGGATATGGCAAATTGAAATGGGTGAAGGTATTTGAACATGAGATAAAAAGTATTGGTGAAGGACTGTTGATAATCTGTAATTTTTTTATGATAATGTTGAGTTTCACTGAATGGCATGTATTATTAAACAGTGATTAGTGTATTATTACGATTGGTTGATTGTTCTATGTTTTAAAAATTATTGTTTGAAATAGATGTACAAGAGGAAGAAAGCCAAAAAGGTTGAACACAAAAGAGAATTTGATCGTGTGCATCAAAGGAAAAGATCGGAGAAGAAAGTACAGAACGATATGAGTTGTGGGAACTCTACTGAAAATGGAATGGAATCCAGTACGGAGAGCAATGATGGAATTTTGAAACTCGCTGAATATCGAGGAATTAGGATAGTAAGTTTAAACCTTAAGCTTATTGTCTTGAAATAATAAGTAGATATAAATGGACCAGTTTTTTTGTTTTTTCTTATTTGACAACACGTTAAAAATTAACAGAAAGCTTAATTGAAACAGTCAGTGCTATTTATCGAGTATTTTTAATGTTTTCTGTTCCTTATAAGTCTCATGGAGTAGAGACTTTAAATGAAGTACAGAAAACCTATAAGGCTGATTGATATAATGCATGTTTAATAGAAATCGTTATAATCTTTGAATAAGGAAGTTTTTGTATTATTCAAACTGCTTGCATGAAGCTAGTTGACAGTTTCTACAAGAAAATGTCAGGTAATTTTTTGAATTTTCGCGCTGGATATGCCATGATGTCTCGGAGCTTATATTTTTGTCACTAAACCTTTGTACTAGTAAATTGCAAAAAAGTGATGTCATGAATCTTTCTAGACTTCTAACTTCAGAATCTCAGCCTCGTTCAAAACACCTACTATTCTGTTTCCTTTTACTTTTCATTAATTAATTTCACTGCATTATTAAATTTATGATCTTTAAGAAAAATGATCGAATAAGCGTTGTTCTTTCAATTTTTATGTGATATTGAGAATAACCCTGTAATTGCCGAAGTATCTATGTATGCAGGAAAATGTAAAAGTGAGTTTCTTGCAAGACATTCTCTGAAAATGCTGGAGTTATTGCTTTATGTAAAAGGAATACTTTCCTTGAATACTTTTTGTCCCAAATGTAATCCTTGTTGAAGATTATATTTTAGTATTGGAAGTTTTTCATTTTCAATAATATAGCGCTTCTGCATTTATTGCTCACTTATGTTAGATATGCTACGTAGATTGGAAATGGTGCAGTTCTTAACTTTATGCCGAAACGTATTCAATTTTTAATAAAATATTTCTTGAAGCATGCCGGATGTGATGCAGTAAAGAGATATGCCTGGCGCTAATTTGATGAAAGCTTGATAAAAATTGTTAAAAGCTGTAGAGAAGTTAATTGAAGAACATTTCAAAAATAATCACAATAATAGTATTGACAAGACGAATGATTTTTCATGACAGTCTTTGAAAGGTCCGGCCGAGGACCGGCCGTTTTTTGGCCGAGATTGGGACCGGGCCCACTAGGCCCGGCCGGGACCCGGACTGGAACCGGGTGCACGGTCGTTCCTTGCTTGTCCCGCCAGTCCCTCCACAGTTAGGTGCCTGAGGAGACGAACATCGTGGACGAACTGCCACATTGGACAGGACGGGTACGTTCTGCTCATATAAATTTAGTGAATGTTTTATTTTGATGTTTATACATAAGCATTTGTTGATAAAGGGTGGCATGGAGAAAATTGGTCGAAAAGGGTGAGGTGTTGCTGAAAGTGGGAATGTGGAGGGTGGATAAGCTGATTCTGGCAATTTACCGCTTTCTATGATTAAGCCGTAGGTATATTTAGCTGAGTAAATTTTATGGTTGAGATATATTTTTTCCAAAATGTTGTTTTGAATAAGTTGTCTTGAACATGCGTGATTAGTATCCTGAGTAATCGATAAACAGATTAACGTAAAAAAACAATTTACTACTCTATTTGTCTATATTACGTAGTGTAGAATGAAAAGTTTTATGATTAATTGTTGAAAATGTAATACTTTTGGGTTCTAGATCGTTTCAAGTTACCGAAATAGTAAAATAATTTATAATAAATGAAAAATAATATAATATAATAATTATCTGAAAAACATAATTATAGATAATCAATTGATTCGTTTTAACGAATTACATAATTTGTGAGCGCAATGATCATTTGTCTGTGTGTCCATGATATATGATAATTATGATATAATTATTTTATTATAATAATTATTATTATTAATAATAATTAGTTTGTGGGTGTGGGTGTGTGTAAATTACCGAAGTCAAAGATCTCGAGAACCATTAGTGTGTAGCCGTCAGATGCGACAACTCTGGAGACTCTGAGATTTTTGTATAAGATTTTGTCGCAATTCTGACCTACAATAAAATAGCCGAAATGTATCCACTGAGAAATTAACCTCCCGTCCGGTTATCAGACAATAAGTGAGGAAGTTGAGCCCTAATTCCCTTAACCGGAGTCCAATATTATTCGTCCATATCAATTCTCAGTCGAAATTATCAATCGAAAAATATAGATAAAATCAACTAATCAACAGTAGATAAAATGAACCACCGGAGCTAATTGTATCCGAATGAAAACGACAATAATTAAGAGAAACTGAGCTCAAAAGCTTCGTTTCAATGGAATCAAAGAAGAACGCTCAAACAGAAAGGATTTAATCTGAAAACGTCAACTTTGCCGTGCATAATAATCGGCGTAGTAAGGAAAAACGCTATTCAACGAAAGAAACTAGCAGCGAACACAAGACCAACGCGCTTACGACCAAGGCACGCCAAAACATTAATAGACGCGCTATTTTATTCTTAAATGCGCGTTTTGTCAATTTGGATGGAAAGATATTTGAATGAATAATATTAATGCGACCAAGGGAATCTACGTTAATATGCTATAATAAATATCAACTGCGCTGCTCACTAAATAATGGAAGGCATTTATGTAACCAGCGCATGATCTACACATAAACGCTGGTTACAACCCTCCCCCATTGAAGAGAGCTGTAAAGTAGACTAAAAATTAAGCTATTAATACCAGAGCTATATATAATTACTTATTGAAAAGTAAAAAGTATAAAAAATGATTTTGAGGAAGATGAAGAAATTGTATATAATTTTTATTAATTTTTTAATTTTTTGAATATGATCTTATATGACAAAACACGCAGCAAAAATTGCAAATAAACATGAACACAATATATTAAACATAATACAGCATTTTTAAGGCACATGAAAAATTAACATTTTGCATTATGAATGGAATGCTTAGTGCCAAAATCTAGAAATGTTAATTGGAAATAAAAAGGATTTGAAAAAGATAAAAAGATTAAGAAAAGATGAATGAAAAAAAATGTTGCACTTAGAGATTTCTTTATGCATTTGGCTTTGAATAGAGAAACTTTAATCACTTGCAATTAGGATTTCCGACCTCCCTGGGACGGAGGCCCTGTCCTTGGTCTCTTTGAATCACTAGCAGCAGATTCAAGACCATCCGGCCCTCCTGGTGACCTAGGTAGCCGCTTCCTGTGATAAATCTCTTGCTTCTTAGCTACTGAGGGTAGCTCACCTCTTTGGACGTAACCAATGATGTCCTCCTGCACTTTAGCAGTTTGGCCATCAGCATGGCTTACCCATCTACTAGAAATACCCATTGGTTGGGTCATTGCTAGAAACATCCACCGAATGAATACTTTCAACATTTCAGTGAAAGCTTCCCGCCCAAATTTTTCTTCCCAGTTTCGGCCCATTTCACCAAGCCATTGGCGCTTGGCCGTATCAAAAGGACCGGTAATATTGAAACGATCCATAAACTGCTGGAATGCATCCAACAATACTATGAAATTGGCCTCCTCCAAGGCTTCCCCTCTCACTAAGGGAGCGTTCACTAACACAGTGTAAGGTGGCCTAGTGGAGGTTATAGATGGCACAATAATTCCCTGTCCAGCTGTCTCCGTGAAGGGTTTGGCAATCGAGCCCATCTTTAAGCTTGAAGTACCAATTCCCAACTTGGTGGCTGCCAGACCAGAGAGCAACGTGCCCCTCGCCTCCACACCCTGCACCCCATGACCCTGAGTGATGGAAACAATTTGTTGATAGGAATTCAAGAGGTCAAGGTACTGGGTGGAAAGTTGATTATATTGGGCTTTGCAAGTGACTAATTCTTCTCTTAATTTGATATTTTCAGTTGTGAGTGCAACATTATTTTGGTATAGATCATTAAAATTCAGCATAACATCAGACTGTGAATATGCGCTCGCATTAATTAACTTCGATACAGTCGAAAATTCCGCTTGCTTTGTGATAGTAGAGTCAACTACTTCTACTGATGCTGCTACGGCAACAGGCTCGTTTACATTTGGCTGTTGATTTTCTTGGCTACGTTCCCTCCCTGACACGCTAAGCTTTTGCAGGCTGATATCCATTTTCTTAACTACTTTCCGAGCAGATGCTGAATCCTCACTCTCTTTTGCACAAGAAGTAGCTGAAACCAAAGCAGAGTTACCTAGCCCTAACGTCATCAAATTGAACGATTGGTATGGATTAAATGTATAAACAGCCGGATTCACTTCAAGCAAGGACTTATTTGGCTTGGCAAAATCCTTTTCCGTCAACCCTATTCCATTGGTGAACACCGGAAAACTTGTGTTGAAATTGTTGTAACAATCCGACGCATCATACGATGAGGGAAAACGACGAATTATAGCATCTAACCTATTTGTATTGTCGCCATTCGATGCTAACCAATTTCTTTTACACACTACATCCGCCTTTGCATACTCCCTAGCACGAAGAAGGCTCAAGGCTAACTGCACAGTTTGGCGTAGATAATCATTGGCCTCTCGTCTAGTTCTTGGTGATGTAACGGCAATGAAAAAAGGTCTATCACCTAATACCTCTGTAGCTTCAAAGACAAACTCAGGCCGATAATTCAAAAGAACAAGCTCCACCGGCACCCCTTTTTTCTTTGACTTGTCTTTTTCCCAACCAGGTAGATAATCAACATCCTCATCATATTCGTCATCCGAATCAGACTTAGCCGACAAAGTAATCCTTTTTGACTTCTCAATTTCCGGAATAACGCCTGATTGGTAAATCAACCTCTGACAATGACTCTCAAAGTCATCTGCTAGGACATGAGCATGGCAAAATCCTGGTATCAAGATTTTACCTGTTACCCCTTCCCTACAATTAACTTGAGCAGCCATTTCCTTCCACATGAACTCATTCATATCGCCTTGATCCGATCCAATGCTTTCAAAAATTGGCAGCATAGCTTTTATTGAATCAACACTTCTTGTATCATGCGGAAACCCATGAAACAAGTCATCTAGCTCAGGAATCAATTTGTAGCGAAGAAGAACCATAAAAGACATTATACAGGTTTGCGCGTCAATTAGGCAATATTTAAACTTTGCTCCATCTAAACGCTCCACATTCCAAAACTTATCGATACCAGGCACCCTCAAAGTGTCATTCCCAATCAAATCTATTCCAATCGCACATTGAGCCAGATGCCACAAGCCTCTACCCTCTGGAATCAATGCAATTTTCTCCCAATCTTCTACTCGAAAACCCTTCTGCCCTTTCTCAACAGCTTTGAGAACATTTTCCAAGTCAAATATTCGAATGCCAGATAGTATGCCCGAATTTCGATAATTCTTCTGATAACCCTTCGACATTTTCTTATACACTGAGTATGGCATTGGTTTGTCACCAAAGGTGAGATGAAACGCCCAAGCATCATTCGCAAAGTTGAAGGCACATACTATTGTCTTTGGGTTTTTCAAAAACCTTATCAAATCATCTCGCATTAACCTTGTCATTTTCCCAGCGTCAATAGCAGCAGTGTCTCCATGAGGAGTGCCTACTAAAATCCACCGGGCTAATGAATAAGGGTAATCGGGATGACTAGGAAAAGCGCTGTCAGCATTGAATTGTTTATGTTCTGCCGGGTAGTCTCTGTACGACTTATGCCCTACATTCACATATTCAATATCTAAGGAGACAAAGATGAGGCCACGCAAATTTTTAACGCACATTTGAAACAAAAATTCGTTTAGTTTTGTTTCTGTGTCTATCACAATCAATCTATTGAACATTGTTGGTGAGCGTTTAAATGTCGAATAGCACCATTTTGTGAAATCCGCATTCCTTAGTAGCCTCAATTTGTTACATTCTAGAAAAACACAAAAAACGCTATTCAGTTATTTTATCATTTTTACTCCAGCATTTTTTCCAATCAACGTAACTTAACAATTTATTTATATCTTTTAAAATAAAATTTAATCAGTAATTTATTTTGAGAGAGGATTGAAGAAAAGTAAAAGTGAAAAATGAATGAAGTAAGATTAGGCTACTAATTCCATTACACTCTATCTCTCTAATCATTTAGTTGATCAAGCTAAATGTCAGAAAAGATAATTTACAAGTGTTCAAGAATAGCAGAGTAAATCGACAGCGCTGTCTAATTTGAATGCTTAATTTTATATTTTAAACCTACGCAAAGCTTATTCGAAAAAATAAAAATAAAATTAATTCTTCAAAATTTAATTTCTCTACCTAGTTTTTATATTCATTATTAACGTTTTACTCGCATTTACAAATCCTTTTTATTATGGTAGGAAATTAGTTACACATTTTGCAAGTAATTTATCATTTCTAGGATACCATCTCGAAGCACCTAACTATGATATGCCCCTTGCAAAATATAATAACGTTGCGATACGCTGCTCAATCCTTAGGCTTAGTAAATTCCTTTTGCAACATGAACTATTTTAACAGCGATAGCAGCCAGCAAATAATTTTTTGCATTCTCATGATTTAATACACCGAACCCAGATGTATTTTTTTTAAACAAATTGATTAAAATTTGCGCGATTTCGAGATTTCGAAAATTTTGCTCAGGTAGGTATCTACTTAACTTAATAAGCATATCAACTTCTATTCCCAAATATACCTACCGTCTGATTCAAAAGCCCCATTTGACTGACGTTTCTGTTTACAAAAAATCGCAGGCATTGTCAATCAACTGTATGTATTCCGAATACCAATTCCTATTTTATATCTGCGTAACTGCTCGCTATCAATGAAAAACAGTTACTCGCTTTGCGATATTATCCGCGACTTGCTTTGATACAGTACTTCGGCAATTGTCCATAAGCTCCGCATAATATTACCGCGCATAGTACTTACTTATCAAAAATTACCTTTACACAAAAAAAATTAAAGAAACACTTACTTACTATTTATTTTGATAAAACTATTTCATTCATACACACAAACAAACAACCTTCATAACAACACTTACCCACAGCCATAAGTAAAATATCATTCCATACATACATACATTCTCACTCATACACACATACATACAAACAAACCCACACAATTACATACATTTATACTTATTTCTCTTCCCTCACAGCCGAGCTATACCAATGTTTCACTCGACTGAGCGAAACTCTAAAATGCCGATCAGTATTCGTTAAATCGACTAAATCGATCGTATTTTCCTCCAAATTTGTACGTAATACTTTATATGGTCCTACATAGACTTTATCAAGTTTAAACTTGGGGCTTATCTTTAGGGCCACCAAGTCATCTTGCTTAAAGTCCTTTTCTTTCGCTTTCTGATCATAGTAGAACTTTTGCTTATTTTGCGCTTTCTCAATGTTTTCGAGTACGATTTTTTGCATTTCTGACAATGTCGTGCCTAGAAAATATCTAAATGAATCGTATTCTAATGGCAATGTTAGCCTGCGCGCAACTAAATTATCAATTTGGAAATTTGGCTGACGTCCATGGGTTAGGAAAAACGGTGTTTCTCTAGTAGATGCATGAGGCGAAGCACGATATGCAAAAACTGCATATGGCAAAAACTTTTCCCATTCATCTGGTTCGTTAACAGCTAATCTCTTGAGCTGTTCTAACAAGGTCTTATTGAAACGCTCAACCTGTCCATCGCACTGTGGATGGTAAGGCGTGGTTTGAAGTTTTTAGTCTTCAGGATCGCACACACATCCGCCATTAGAGTGGATGTGAAGTTGCTACCCTGATCACTTAACAAAAACTTTGGTTCACCATGCCTCAACACCACATTTTCAATGAACAACTGTGCGATTCTTTCCGCTTTTATGTCAGGAGTTGCCGCTACTTCGATGTCTTTCGTGAAATAATCAGCAAACACAACAACATTTACATTTCCAGATTTCGAGGGAGATATTAATAGGCAATCCACTGCTACGAATTCCCAAGGAGCAGTGACTGGAATTGGCATTAGAGGAACTTTTGGTGTTTTCTCCCTTTTTGTGAGCTGACAAACAGCACACGATTTAACCCATTCTCTCACATCCATACTTATGCTAGGCCACCAAAAACGCAACAAAATTGTAGCAGTAACCTTTTCGATACCAAAGTGACCCGAAATTGTAGCTCCATGAAATTGGTGTAAGACGTAATTTATCAAGCTTTTCGGAATTACCGTCTGAATTACCACATTTTTTGTGCCCTTGTTGAACCAAAAACGTTGAACAAGATCATTGTCCATCAAAAATGCAGTATGTTGTTTTAACATTTTTTCCGGATTTTCTAGAATTTCACGAATTTTAGCAATAAATGGATCACGCTTCTGTTCAGCAATTAAGTTTGGAAGGGTCATTGCTTGGTGAAATTCCGGCTTAACTTGAATAACGTCGGACAAAAAATCTTTTAAATTATCCGACTTTTCTACTTTTTCCCTTTCATCTGCCGGGATTTCACCAGCAGTCTCTTCCAATTTTCTTTGCTGTGCTCGCGTTATCACATTATTACCTAAATTATCGTTATTCACGCGTGAAAAATAATCCGCTGCTTGCATGTTTTTACCCGGCACATGCTCAATTTCATAATCATATTGCGTCAATGTAATAGCCCATCGTTGCAAACGCGCATTCTTAAGATTCGCAGATTTTATCCAGGTTAAAGGTTTGTGATCAGATTGAATGATGATTTTACGGTCGATAAGATAATGATGGAAGTGCTTTAATGACCAAATAATAGCCAAACATTCCTTCTCTGTCGCGGAATACCTACGCTCAACTGGTGTTAATTGATGGCTCGCATACGCAATGACATAGAATTTATCGAACGATCTCTGACACAACACTGCACCTACGGCACCATCACTGGCGTCACACTGCAAAATAAATTGAGCTGACCCGTCAAAAACTGGAAATTGCAAAATTGGAGCCGAAATCAATT